>JAKSZP010006653.1:0-218686 GCA_022478985.1 Massospora cicadina | reverse complement strand
GCATTTCAAGTGATCTAACTTGAGACATGATGGACATATTATCTACCTGCCCTCAATGCAGGCCCAAGATGGATGGTTAGGTGCTGAGGGAATAATGGTGTATGGCGGAATTGACAACATGATTTTATTAAATTCAGGGCTGATTGTGGCATATGCCTGAGGCCCAGAGAGTCATGTGGCCCCATTTGGGACCACAAATTGTAAGATGGGGTTGGAGCCATAGGCTGCCAAACTGTCTATCAGTGTCAGGCAGATGGCAAGTAGAAAATAGACTGGCCTACCAGTCTGGATGCCAGAGCATCCAAGTGGTGAACCAGAATGCCAGGGGCACTGCTGCTGGTATGACAGATATGGAACTGGAAGGGAACTTAAATCTCAACAGATAAAAATGGAAATTTAGGGGAGGGTGTTTTTATTGGAAAATTTAAGGGAAGAGAATCAACTAACTATTTTCTCAGTGTGATGTGCCCAATTAAATAGTCATCAATTTTGGGGAAAATAAGCTGGGATCGGGTTTTGCAAGTTCAACCTAAGTGGTGAACTATTTGGGAATGGATGGGTTAGTTCCCTGGGGACCAACATTGCAAAATTCAGCAATGAGCTGAGTTTCAGTCAGATTGACCTAAGTGGTGAACTATTCAGAAATGGGCGGGTTAGTTCCCTGGGGACTGACATTGCTAAGTTTGGTGGCAGGCTGAGTTGCGGTCAGTTCAACCTAAGAGGTGAACTATTTGGAAATAGGAGGGCTAGTTCCCTGAGGGACTGACATTGCAAAATTTGGTGATGAGCCAAGTTGTAGTCAGTGGTATTACATCAGGCACAACGCTCAATTTTCCAGCAGTAAGCTGCCCATTGGGGGTGATGCCTGATGGATTTAGGAGGGGGGGAAAATTTTTGATCATCATGTAAACTAAATTGCAACTGTCAGGTGTTCCAGCTGATAGATCAGCCTTCATACCTCTTCGACCATTTGAAATTAGAGTATCCAGCTGATTGCCACTCAAATTAGTTGCAATCAGTTCCATTTTAGTGATCTCAGTGCAGATTTTACTAATTCCTCATAACAGTTCTGCTGAGGGGAGTGCAAGTACCAGAAGTGGGATATGAGATGAAGGGCTATTTTCCAGCAGTCATCTACTATGTGAGCAAGATTGTCCTGAGTAATGAGGGGTATGGCTATCCTCTTTGGTACTTTCTTGCTCAGGAACAGAAAGGTGGCCCAATCAACACCCAGAGGATATTCCTCAGGACTTACAATCAGCTCCTGGTAGAGCACTTCAGGGGGGAGATGGGTGGGCAAACTAACAAACTGAATCACCAAAGTGGTGTTCACTGGGAGCCAAGTCTGAGTTGTGAGGAGAGGGGTGCCCTAGAATACCAGGGGCACAGTTGCTGAAGTGGAAGCGTTGGCTTTGCAGGTGAAGCTGAGGTCAAAATACCCCTTGTAGGGGCAGAAATCAATAAAACTGGTGGGTGTCATCACTGCCTGTGCCATTTCAATAATAGCTTGGTCATGGTATGGGAATAGTTTCCTATATTCAACTATTAGGCCATAGCGCATGTTGCTCTGGGGGAGCACTAGGGGGCAGCAAGGTACTGCTTGGGTACAAGCAAGGTGGGTGTCTAGGTCCTTGGGTGGAAAAAATCATCCCATAGGTTTGGAATAACTGGGTGAACCAGTCCTAGTGCATTTTCCTGCTGGATGGAAAATGGTGGGGGGAGTTTTGCCACTGCCCCACACTGGAGCAGCTGGCAGAGAATCTGAGGATATCAGAGTGAAACCACAACGTGCAAATTCAATTTGTTTTATAAATTTATGTAATTTGGCTTAGAAAGTTATGCTGAGCAGATAGAGAGTTTTTAAGGCATGAAATGTAGAAGCTAAAATTATCAGCTACAATTAGGTTAAAGTAAAAATTCTAATCTCTATATGTAACCAATCATACTTGCAGCTAGTTAGTCCCAGTTTAACTGATAAACTTTCAATCTCAATACTCATTTCTATAGAAACGTTAAATTTATTAACCCCTTGGGTACATTTGACGATTGTGTTGCATCATGCACTTGCTTTGAAATTATCACACTCTTAAAAAATATTAATAATTTTTTTGTGATTCTTTGAATATTTTTTCATATTGTTTCTTTTATGAATTTAGATTCGATTTACAATACTAATACTAATTACTGTGTACATTATATTGCTCAAATAAATGAATTCTCACAAAATCTACCGCCTTTATATACTGTTTCGCGCATCAGCAAATTAAGTCCGTTCCAAACGCAAGAATTTCTTCATATAAATCTGTACCCAAGGGGTTAACTCACCAGTACCACTTTAGCAAAAATTAGCTTACCAGTTTCCCTATAAAGAACTTGTTTCGGCAAAAATTGTGATTATGGTTAATACAAGCGATTTGGTTTATTTCATCAAAGTTATATAGTCCTTTTAATAATTTGACGTATATATGCGTCCAAAAACCGAGGGGTACGTAAATCTAAAAACGTATATATGCATCCAAAAATGAGATTTACATAAATCTATTTCAAAATTTATCGAATATTCGTGTCACGACAAGGACTAGAATGAGCTTAAATAGTGTGAACATCGGCTAAGAAATTTTTGCAAAAGTTAAGGGCCAAAAAATAGAGGAGTTTTTTTGAAATCAGTGAAAGGGTTAGATTTTCTGTGGCAACCTCATTTAAACTGAACACTGGATCTGACCAACCTAGCGTTAAGGATTTACTTTTTTAGCACAAGTAAATCCCCACCTAAAAGGGGGAATTAATGGGTTTGAGAATTAGATTCTAGTTAATTAAAAAGTGGCTGCATTTTACATAGGAATTCAATACCAACTTTGATCCATTTTGTCCGTTTATTGCTTTAAGCTACAGATGATTTTATGATACCAATGGTCAACAGCACTTTCAAATGCCAAGTTAGTTCTAATGTGACGGGAGAGCTTCCTAATTTTTATAAAAGCAGTCTGATAGGTTAAAGCTCGAGTCTTAGGCTAAATGTCTGGCCTGTCTTTTTTATTCTAAATAAGAAAGGTTGAGCTTCTCCTATAATACCAATAGAATATAACAAATTAGTAACGGCTAGTGAAGATCTACAAAAAAGCACTTGCTATAACAAGCGATGCAGTCATTTGTTAAGAATAATTTTCAATTAGTCATATTCAATTTATGAAATTGGTAAAATTTGAGCATAACATAAGGTTTCTATTAAATTAGAGAGAATTTGATGTTTCCATGCAGTGGAGATTATAAAAGGATTATATGCCGATATTCTATATCATTGTCGAAATGGTTATTATGATTTCTGCCCAAGGCGAACGAAAAAACATTCTTGTGGGCCAGCCCACTGAAGTTTACTCCCGACTCTTTACTGGCATACTCCACTCTAGGAACTCCGCTAATGGAGTAAATTCAAATTTAACCAACGCCTCCACCAGCAAGGATCGCTTACCTTTGCAATCAAAGGTTATTAACTTACGCAAGAGCAAGGCCGATTTGGATGATAAATTCTTGAGCTTTCAGAAAACTGTTCAGGCCAAACACTTTTCCGTCTACTTGAATTGCATCAAGTTTTACACCGATCACTTTTTTGATCAAGCGATAGAAGATATCGAGGGCACCGGTGAAGATGGAACAGGACGCATGAAGCAGCCCTTCAACGCTTACGATTCCACAGGCCTGAAGCTTCACAATCTCAACAAACAGTATGGCCTTCACATCATCCAAACCATCCTAGACCCTAAAGCAAAGGTTATGTCTTTTGCCATGAAGCATCATTTTAAGGTCGTCGCACTCGTTTGTTAAACGCAGGTTATATTTTAACTTTCTTTAACTTTCCGAAAATCGTTTTAATAAAAAAATTCTTTTACCAAAGTAAAAGTATATGAATATTTTCTAACTTTTGATGTTTCTATCATCTTAATTTTTATAGTGTAGTGCGTTACAATTAAAATTTTTTTTACTAAAAGCTGATTGCTCTTGGCCTCTAATTAATGTTCTAAATATGCTGATAAGCTATATATAGATGCCGCCACAAGTTGATGTTTTCCGCATGGGACGTACTAGATCAAGCGTGGTGTATTTATAAATTTTATTAGCCACTAGCCGTTTACCCGTGCTTCGCTACGGTGTCTATAAAATTAAAGATTTTCAATCTGTTAATTTAGATTTTATATTATTGATAAACAAAACCACTCAGCCAAATCTAATTGCTCAATCGAATCAACCAAAATCCACCAACCACTTAGGTAAACCTAAAAGAAATTATCAAAACAACCAATAACTAATCACCCCTCAAAGCTAAACTGTGTCCTATCGATTCAAACAAAAGCCATCAACAACTCGGCCAAAAAAACCTATCGAATCAATTAAATAACACCAACCTGCTACCCGAAACATCTCTTCATATTTAAAATCATTGAGCATGTGACATCTTCCAAACTACTAAATCAACTTCTACTTAGCTTACCAAAAGTATTTTATTAATTAAGGGAACCAAATTAGGCAGGTTTTTAAAATATATAAACCTAACATCCAGATACCCGTGCTTCACTACAGTATTTAAAGTTTATCAGATGATAAGCTCACATTGTAGCCTATAGGCTGTGCCAGCACTAATCTCGAGCCACTCAGACTAACAGCTCCACTGTTGCTCTCGTGGCTGGTGAGTTGATTATCCTAACTATTTAATCTACTTAAACTCTAATACTGATTTTTGTTGAGTTTCAGGTGAGCAATTTGGTGAATTATTAGATAATTTTTGCCAATTCTCACCCACTCACCCAAATAGATTGAACCCATCAGGCTCGATAGTTTCAGATACGATATTATTTGCCAATTCTCACCCACTCACCCAAATAAATTAAACTTATCAGACTTGATTAGCTTCAGGTGAGCAATTTGGTAAATTATTAGATAATATTCGCCAATTCTCACCAACTCACCCAAATTAATTAACCTATCATACTCGATAGTTTCAGATTCGATCTTATTTGCAAAATTCTCACCCACTCACCCAAATAGATTAAACTTATCAGACTCGATTAGCTTCAGGTGAGCAATTTGGTGAATTATTCAATAATATTTGTCAATTCTCACCCACTCGCCCAAATAGATTGAACCCATCAGGCTCGATAATTTCAGATTCGATAAGATTCGCCAATTCTCACCCACTCACCCAAATAGATTGACCCTATCAGACTCGAAGGCTTCAGATGTCAGTCAGTCAGTCAGTCTGTCAGTCAGTCTCAGTCAGTGAGTGAGTGAATGTGTTTTATTAAGTAGATAGAATAAAATAAGATAGTAAGATTGGTAAGCAAACAAGATGATGGTTTTTGGAGGATTTTGGTCTTTGGAAGGACAATTTATAGCTTACTTGCTATGAAGCAAAATCTAACCTTTTCAAAATGTATTTTTATTATGGTTAGTTTATATATACACCTACTATAAACTGTATATTCTATATAAATAAGACATCAGTGTACAACCTTTATTGATGATACATAGATATTAGAATCTGATTTGAAATTTTATAGAATAGAAGATAGACATACCTTTACAATTACCTATATGAGATTGTAATTGAGGCTTATTTTTTTACATTTCATTACCACGAGATTGTATATCGTTCTATAACAAGATTATTAGTAAGCATTCAATATGTAAAATCAAGCGAAGATAAACATAAACCAATAAAGTAAACTCCATAAACAGATCTTTATGCCTTGACACTCTTGATTATTAGCTTTTTCTAGTAGCATAACTTAGAGATACCCAACATAAAGTTAATTTGGGTTGCCTATGGGTAGATTATAGAAATAATATAAAAAGTACACAAGAGATAATTATTTTAAGTTCTATAATGTTTCTATAATTTCACATATCATTTTATAGCGGATAATATATGGCTTAACTGCTACCTTAGAAATTAGTTGATATGGCTTACCTGTTAAACATAATCCAATACATGTGCTAAATTATATGTAACCAGGCATTTATGCCATCACCCAGGTGTAGTTGTGCACACCTGTAACTGCAAGCTAAGGCGGGGTAAAAAGTTATTCATAGGCTCAAAGCCTGTTCTAAATAGGAAAAACATTATTTCCTCCATCATCTCTTATCATTGTTTGATTTGATGATATGGAGTTAAAAAGGAAATTTTGGGTGTCATGCAGGGTGGTTCCTGCTACTTCCAAATCACTTAAAAATTATTTATAACATCCGTTATCAAAATTTATAGAGTTACTTAAGTTATATTATAGTTAAGATATATTTCAAAAAGATAATATTGATAAATTGTACACCTATAATAAGTTGTTAGACTAAGGGAGGATACCCCAGTGGTAGAATATGGACCCTCTACCACTGCCTCCTCAAGTTTGATCCCTGTAGATGAACTTTGAGTGGAAGACAATTATAACTGTGTTGGCGTTGTGCACCAATACTCCAAACCAAGATATCAAATAGCAAGGCAGTCGATGGAGTTCCTGGCCTATCATATGCCGCACATGGAGGTTTTCTGGGTTTTATACTCCTTTACCATTAACTTAAATCCCTTTCATTGGTGCAGTATCATCCCCAGGTTGGTCCACCTCAAATAAAATTGAAAAATAAGTTGCTAGAGTGACTGTTGATCTCAAGGATCACAACTGAAAGTCATATAAAGCATAATATGAGAGTACCACAAAGATGTTTTTATATTGTTACTATAATTTTCTTTCTGAAATGATTTATATCATACATTATAGAATATATATTGAGTTATCCCAGTTATAAAGCCAAGAGTAAGTATGTCAACAGTATTTAGATGATATCAATAAATCAGTTAGTTGAGTCTATAAAAATTTCTTAAAGTAAAGGTTCTTACATTGTAGCATGTGTAACGATCGAAAACATCCCAGTTTTCGATCGCCATCTTGCCTTGGCGATGGGCGCCAAATGTTTGTCTAATATGAGGTTCCCTCGAGGTAAGTGCTTCGATTCGTCATATTTGCCAATTCAACATTGGATTTTGGGAAATTCGAAAAACGAGAAAAGACGACACAGGTAAGCGAGGATCTGACCCCGAAATTAGCCTTGTTTTATTTATTATCGAAAATAAACTCCAGGGCGAATTCAATCCCGATGACTTAGAGCACCACAAACGAGACAAAAAACCAGGGTATTTGGCGGAATCTAAGTTCTCGACGCCAAATCCCATTATTTTGTTATGGATACATATATTTATCTCTTCGCGGGATACCAGGTAAGACAAGGCAAGGGCGGCCCCGAGGCCACCAGAGAACCCCACGCGAGAGCGGGAAACGAGGAAAAATTCTGAACTGATTTTAGAATTGCGCGGGCTCAACCTTTTAAGGTCGCCTTCTGGGGAGCCCCTCCTGCACTGTTCTTTAGGCCCCTAAGAGCCTAAGAATAGTGCGGGAGGGGCACAGCCCAGTGCTGGACCCCGCATAAACCTCAAAAAACCTCAAAAAGTGGTGTTTCGACTCGAGATTTGGAAATCCGAATCTCGAGTCGAAATATAACGATCGGTTTAACCCGACCGTTACAGCATGTGTCTAATTTTAAACTTATATTCTAGTAAGCTTAATGATGATATGCTACTATCTGCAATAAAATTTTTTAAAGGCTATTATTAATATATAATATTGTAGAACCATTATTTTTTCAAGACATGCTTTCATAAATCTATTTTGGCTAAATATCTCTGCAAGTATAAGAACCGTTTCTAAGTTCAAAAACAGATTTGTTGATGGATGCTACTTAATTAAGTTTGTGCTTTTATCATAACCTATATATCTAACATCTTATGACCAATTAATAGTGATAGGCCACTTCTATTGCTATTAATAAATGTGCCATACACATAAACTTGATTAAGTTTTTAGTTACAGGAGTCTTCTAATTGAAATTATTATTATATTTTTATAGTTGTAATTAATTAGGATAATTAATTTTTGCTAGCTAATATTAATTTATGCCAGCCAAATTAATATTTGTAAAAAACGGTTAAATCAAAAGTAGTTGATCTAAAGTCAAACATGATTTTTTTTAACTTTTGATATAACATTACTGGGATTCCATTTTTGAGCATACTGGTGTTATGTCCAAGGAGCCCAACATTCAATACTATGATATTTAAGATGCACAAAAAAGTATTTTTTATTTTAAAGGGTGCCAAGTCACCGCTTATGTCCTTTCAACTAGAGTATTCATCCTGTGGTAAGTTTAAAAATGGAATTATTGAAGTCAAGTATTAAAAAAAGTAAACGAGGCGGGTTGACCTTAGGACAAATATACCACACCTAGTTTTTTAGCTTGTGCTGGTTTTGAACCTATTTCAATCAAAACCTGACCCATAGTGGATCAGAAACTACCCCACTATGCTACCACTCCTTGAAGTCAAGTATTAATGCAAGTTATATGATTAACAATGTAACTTTATTGTAGTATTATGGAGGGGGTTTATATGTCATACTTAGCAATATAAACTCAAAAGGAATTGGCTAATAAAAATAATAGAGAGAAAATCCGGAAGATAGGATTTTGAAATTTCAGTATGCCCATATTACCCAGCTTAATTGATTATAATATCTGCTTGTCCACTAGGGGATAAGGCCACTAGTGGATGCGGGAGTTATCATGTCATATGATAACTATTATTTGGTGGAATATCCTTAACAAAGGATAACTAATACGCTGTGTTTTAATTCTGATAGGTTACTAATGTTTCATCTGGGATTATCCCTGAAAATAAAGATTTGATTGATTATTAATTTAACTATTGATAATTTAATTATCTTGTAAAAATCAGTCAGGGTTTGTCATTAATTGACCAAGGGATTTATTAGTTGCTAGGCAGTTGATAACGCCTCTGATGGTAACTTACAAGTTAACCTTTTAGGTAATGTGACCTTCTGTTTAGGGGTAAAGGTCTCATTACCTAAGCAGGTTGCTAACCTAATACTATTAATACTCTGGGATTTGAGCAAAGGTGTTGGGACAAATCCTTCAATTCAACCCAGAAGAGGTCACATTTCTAAAGCAGTGAAATCTGGCTATATAGATGAGGAAGATCATGTTGAGTGCAACTTTGGAGAATTAATTCATTGTGACAGCTGCTGCTTCCAATTGGGGTGACAACAGAAAAGTTGGGAAATAAATTTACCTATAAATTCTCTTATATTTTATTGAGTGTCACAAATACTTAGATACTTAGACAATTAGATAATCAACATAGACTTTCATACATTAACTGTATCTCAATATTGGGATTAGAGTAAAGGGATAGAAACCCCTGTCTATTTTATTACTGACAAGATCTCCGCAGACTCTGTGTTAAGAGATAAGAAGAGTTCCTCTAAAACTAATTGTAGGTTAAGTTCTACCAGAAGGAAGAATCAGAGGGAGTATTATCCTTGCATTTTAGAAATACCTTTAAGGAATAGAAGGACAGACACCAGTCTATCCTTGAAGACAACAACCAACTTAGTTTTGAGAAGTTCAACTAGGGTAATAGTCTTCATACTATTGCCAGCACAATTATTTACTATTAACAATTTATATGATGCACATATCAGAAACATGTGCAGTAAACTGGAGAGCTTAAATGAGCCACATAGTTGAAAGTTCACATGTGGTACTCATTTAAAAGAGTAACCAGCTCTCAGAAGTTTACATTTGTGCTCACTACAGGGGTAGTTGATTCTCCAAACCAAACATAATAGAAGAACCTATCATTGCAATGTTATAAAGGAATGAGATTAAGAAGCTATAGATGGAAATATAAAGTATACTAAGAAATCGCTGAACTCAGAATCACAAGCTGATCTCACTACTTTAGAGGAGCTTGTGACAAAAGCTGAGGATGAGATTTAACAAGTCAGAAAAGTTAATAATAATCTTTAACAGAAGGCCATCTCCTTGAAATTAAAAAAGAGACTGAATTAATCAAGGAGATAATATTACAGAAACCAAATGAGAAGATGATGGAGAATGCTTTTGCTGGGTTCAGGAGAATATGGCGCAAATGTTAAAGAACATAAATGAACTTGAAAATCACAAGTTTTGTTTCACCAAGATGGAAGTGAACGAAGCCAACAATGATATGCACAAAAATTTAGTTGGGAAAGTACAACCACTAAGGAATTTGCCTGGATCTTTCACTGCAATTTCAGAGATGAGTCCTATAAACATACTCATTGTTAATCAAGTTTCTGGGAAACAATCTTGCCAGTAGAGCAACAGACTTTTTGGAATATTGAAAATCACTCACATTTTACCTGGATAACGCAATGGCATTTTTCCACTTATTTAAAATGATGATGTTCAAATATGGCAACTGACAGAAGGCAAAAGTTGCAATGAAATGTCTGGACACAAATTGTCAAAATCTGGTGTTGCCCATCTTAATGGGAATAATTGGATGTAAAGTGACGCCAAAGAGCAATCATGACTGTTGGAGATCTGGCAT
Organism: Massospora cicadina; assembly: GCA_022478985.1. Classification (NCBI taxonomy): domain Eukaryota; kingdom Fungi; phylum Entomophthoromycota; class Entomophthoromycetes; order Entomophthorales; family Entomophthoraceae; genus Massospora; species Massospora cicadina. The sequence continues at coordinate 208,197 of JAKSZP010006653.1, read as the reverse complement.
AACAGAATACAATCCGCAGAAATTTTTACTGGAGCTAACACCCACTGATACAATGGGGGAGCAATATGAAGATTGCTGTCATGTTAGCATGAATTTGTTGAGGGGACCAACTTCCATGAAAAGGCTGGGCGCCAAGAGTCAAAAAATGTCAAGTTACACGACCTCCCTGACTTAAGGCACACCTTGGACCAACGCTGGGTGCAGGCCAGATACGTCCAGGTTGGTTCAGAGAAAGTGCAAAATGGCCAGCCAGGTGTTATAGCAGTGGCAATAAAAATGGACGAGTTAACTTCTAAATGACGATAGTTTGTTTAATTGTTATAAAAAAGGGGTTTTGAAACCTGCTCAATTTTCATAATTTCCAACTTGGGTCAGCCTTGCCTTCAATTGATAACTCAAGTTCAGTCAATCTCTAGCTATAGTACCCTGCCTGATGGAAGAATGCGCTTATTGGTGCACCTGGGCTTAGCACCACTTCCACCATTCAATAACTTCCTCAGAACTGTTTAAGTATGATTCTTTGAGACTAACCTTCCTTGTTAGTCATCTTTCTCATTATTAAAGCCCCTTGTTAGTATATGTTTTTTATGGTAACTTGGTCAAACCTGCGCGCGGACCTCTTTGAGGAGGTCTCTAGCAACGTTAGCCATTTTATTCACAAAAATTTAACTCTTGCATCTGGTTCACTTCTAGCCTCCCTAGTCTCCTCCAGACTGAGGCACCCTTGCAATCCAGCCCAGATCACTGCTTGGATATAGACTCCACTTTTAGGTCCACCCAAGTCTTGTTTGTTTAATATCTATTAATCTATATCACATTAAACACCCTTGCCTTATGTTACCTTAGCTCCAGCACCCTTTGCGGGGCTATGCTCACCATAGTACTGATGGCTAGTCCCCTGGCGTCGGGGTTGTGCATTGTGCACCACCTTGCTGGGAACTGGAGAGTTATAGACACTCTCCTGACAAAAAACTATCAACATCTTTTATTTTATGTGCACATAATATCCGTGTGGGACTTTCACAAAGTGTGAATTGGGTGCTCCAGCTGTAGGTCCCATCTGCGGTGGGGCTCACCACTGTTTTCTCATTTTGAAAATGCTTGGAACATCTTGTGATTATTATTGATACAGCTGACTGGGAATTATCCGCCCTTCTTGCTTTTACCTGGTGGAGTCAGACTTTTTGTGATCCAAAGGTTGTAATTCCCCAACTTTCCCCCAAAATTCACAAAACCAATATTATTAAAATAATTTTTTCTGGCACTGCGTTTGGAAGGTGCAGATGAGATCAATAATGAAGAGCTTGGTGGTGATGTTCTTGGATAATTATGTGCTACCCATCGCAAAAATGAGTATGGGGTTGTTAATGGCCCAAAACGCGTTTTATAACGTCATTTCCATATACAAAAATGAGCCAAATATCACTCTTGTGGCTCTAATTTGGAATCCATTTCAGTAACCAGATCACCTCAGAGAACCCGCGCTTGACCACGACCATGATCTGCTTAACACAGGCGGTGGAAAAGGAGTTCTTCTTCAATATCAAAATGTTTATGCAATTGCTGATGATATGGTGGGCTATGTGACCTCAGTAGTAAGAATGACCAACTATCCCTCTCCATTCTACAATGCAGAAATATACCCCGGAGGCATATTTATGCCTGAAAAGGTTTTCATGTCAAAGTGTTGAAGTTGTCTTCTATAAATAAATATCATTTGGGTTATTTTTTTATTGACTGCTACCCTTTCATCTCCTTTAGGTTATTAGTATGACTATTTTGGTGGATACAAGAGCCTCTGAGAATTTTATCCATCAAGATCTAGCCAACTACTTTAAGTTGAGTTACTTGCCAGGTAATATGGTTAGGGGAGAGGCTTCCAAAGGTATATACGCTGAAAGTTCTGGGGTTAATATATCATCAAAATGGCAAATACCATCTGGATGACCGTTTCCAAGCTATCAAAAACCTCTTGTACTCCATTATATTGGGTGTAAAGTGGTGGCGAAAGTTTGACACCAGAAACAACTTTTTAAGACAATACCTTGCCCTTAACTTTGAATAATGGTCATGAATTAGTTGTCCCTTTGGCTGAAGCAAAATCTCTGGGAGATCTTCCCCAATGGCCCAATATCCACACACTCAGTTTTTCTCAGTTGCTGAAGCCCTCTCTGAAGGTTCCCTTACCTTCCTGTTTGGAGGGGCTAAAATCTTCGTTTGATGCGGCTTCAGCAAATGTAATAACAGCACATCAGAGTTTTATTGCGAGTTCAAGCTCACAGTTAATCTGGTGTGTATATCTTCTCCAATTTACCTTTTAATGTACAGGAGGAAGAGGCATTAGATGTATGGGCTAAGGAGCAGTTAGCTAAAGACACGATTTTTCAGCACACCTCCCAAGTATGCTCCCCATTTCTCTTTGTGGAGAAGGCTGATGGTACCTTAAGCCATGCGTAGATTATGAAAATCTAAACATCACAGTACAATACTTACATCCCATCCCACTGGAATCACAGATTGCATGTTATGTAGAGAAGGCGAGAGTCCTCTATAAATTGGATTGTTTTAATGCGTTCAATCAGATCTGGATTAAGAAGGACCAGGAGTGGCTAACCACATTCCATACCAGAAAAGGACTTTTCCAATTTCAGGTTATGCCATTTGGGCTTAAAATTGCCCCTGATATCTTTCAAAGCCTTATTGATGCAGCTTTGGGGGACCTTCTGAGATATGCGCGGTAGCCTACAAGGATAATATTCTGGTGTTTTCCCCTGACCATGTGTCCCGTGCAGTACACTTTCAGCAGGTGGTGGAGCGTTTGAGGCCAGCTGACCTTATAAAAAATTAAGTAAATGTGCATTCTTCAAGTCCCAGGTCACCTTCCTAGGCAACATCATGTTTGATTAGGCCACATGATCTCCAGACAAGGAGAAGGCGATTTTTATGTGACCCACCCCAACTTCAGTCAAGGAATTGAGGAGTTTTTTGGGGACATATATGTTCCTTAAGAAATTTACGCTGAATCTTTCTAAGGTGGTGGCGCACCTATATAAGGAAAATGTAGCCAAAGAGCTTTAGTGGTCTCCCATTTTGCAGGATGCCTTCAAAGCTGTAAAGTGCACCCTGTTATCCATGTCCATCTTTCACCATGTAGATTCAGAAAAAGAGTTCATTGTGGCTACTCATGCCTCCAACTTTTCCATAGCAACGTCCTTATTTTAAGTAGGTGAGAATGGAATAGAGCATCCTGTAGGATATTTTTTCAGAAAGATGTCTCTGCCAGAGTTATATTACGCCATATATTATAAAGAGTTATTAGCAGTGGTTGAGGCGCTTAACTATTAGCGTCATCACTTGCATGGCTCATCCCAAACCTTCTGCATATGTACCAACCACCGTGCCTTACTGTACTACTGCGCACCTCATGTCTTGACCCCATGGCAACATGCTGGCATGAGGCCCTAGCACAATTTGTGTTCTCCTATGAGTTTACTAAGGGCATGAATATGGTTTGGCGAATGTTTTGAACTACAACCCTGAACTAGCTCCCAATCCTAAGGAGGTAAAGGTACATAATACCCATTTGATGATTCCACCAGATAAGATTGTGTATCAACTTCTTACCGCCTTTGCCCATGGGCCAGCGCTTGCTCCTCTGGAAAATATGGAGAAATACAGTAAGTTTAAGAGAGTCCTTTTACAGCCTCTATTAGCCGAATATACTATGGTCCTTGCCAAGAGAACGTTGAATCAGGAGTACATTACCATGGGTTACCACGTGAAGGATGAGATGGTGTAGTTTCAGAGGCACCTATGGGTTCCCGCTGGACCACTTCGCCTGGAAATCATCTGGGACCATCATGAAGGAATCACCGTTGGTCATCCTGGGAAGGTAAAGACTATGGAGTTAATTTGCCACACTTACATTTTGGAAGGGGTTAGATGCGAAGGTGGGCAGGTATTGTAAAGAGTACCTGGTCTTCAACCAAATGAAACCAAATTAACAGCCACTAGCAGGTTTGTTAATACCAGTTAAAAATGATGAAGGGCCTTGGACTTTTTTATTTGTGGATTTTATTGTAGAATTGCCTGTGTCTGATGTCTATGATGCCATCATGGTGGTGGTGGACCATTTTATAAAGTTCGCCCATTTTATTCCCTGCAGAACCACAGTAACCACAGCTGAGATGGCTAGGCTCTTTGTAACTCATGCGTTTGCTCTTCACGGGGTCACTCAAATAATTAGTGATCATAAACTCCAGTTTACCTCCGTCTTTTGGGTAGAGCTGTGTAAAAAGCTTCAGATTTACCCATGCCGTTCAACTGCTTATCACTCCCAATCAGATGGGCAGACTGAATAAGTGAACCGGTTCTTAGAACAGTTCTTGCAGTGTTACACTGCCGCAGATAAATCAGATTAGGTTTCCCATCTCCCCATGTCCCAGTTCAGTTTTAACAACGCCCAACATGCATCAATTGGTTGTTTCCACTTCTTTACCAACTATGGCTTCAATCCCGCCTTCAACATGGAACCCAGTCATGGTTCCAAGGTGGAAGCGGTGGTGGATTTTGCCAAAATGATCAAGAAAGTACACCAGGAGGTGAACAAAAAGTTAGATATGGCCATGAAGGCTTACAAGGAGAACACTGATGGTATGAGATGAGTTGTACCAGCGTACAAGGAAGGAGTTCTCATGATGCTGGATGGTAAAAAAATTCAATTGAGCAACCATGCAAAAAACTGGGACTGAAGGGGATTGTGCTGTACCGCATTATCAGAAAGGTGGGACACGCCTCATAACAGCTGGATTTCACTTTTTGTTTCAAATCTTTTCAGTTTTATGAAAGCAAGTTTACATTGTTTGAGGGCACCCCACTAGAGACTCATGAGGCTTGTCTTGTGGGTGGGGTCCCAGAGTGGGAAGTGGAGGAGATTGTAGCCTCCCATTGGGTAAGAAGAAGTGCAGAAGTATATTATATCCTGTAATGAATTTGATGCGGCGGAGAACAGTTGGGTCCCAGCGCATGACTGCGCCCATGTCCAAGATCTAATTGAATCATTCCATGAGCGTTTCCTGGAGGCCACAGGATCTAATTCCAAGCAACCCATTGCTGCCATGAAGTTGGCCCCTGCTCACAAAAACTTTTCCTTGGCGAATGCCCATGGAGGGGGGGAAGGGTGGTGCCCAAAAAGGAGAGGGTAATGTCATGTTTATATGACTTTATTGAGGGACTAACTTCCATGTCAAGGCTGGGCGCCAAAAATCAAAAAAGTTCAAATTACAGGACCTCCTTGAATTAAGGCACACCTTGGACCAACGCTGGATGCAGGCCAGATATTCTCAAATTGGTTTAGAGAAAATGCAAAATTCCCAGCCATGTGTTACAGCAGTGGCGTTAAAAAGGATGAGTTACCTTCTAAATGATGACGGTTTATTTGGTTTTAGGAAAATGGGGTTTTCTACCTTCTCAATTTTCGAAATTTTCAACTCAGGTTGGCCTTGCCTTCAATCAATAACTCAAGTTCAGTCAATCTCTAGCCATAGTACCCTACCTGATGGAAGAATGCGCTTATTGGTGCATCTGGGCTTAGCACCACTTCCACATTCAATGATTTCCTTGTAACTATTTAAGTATGATTCTTTGAGACTAAAATTCCTTGTTGGTCATCTTCCTCATTAATAAAACCACTCGTTAGTTTATGTTCTTTATGTTAACTTGGTCAAACCTGTGCGCGGATCTCTTTGAGGAGGTCTTTAGCAACGTTAGCCATTTTATTCACACAAATTTAACTCTTGCATCTGGTTCACCTCTAGCCTCCCTAGTCCCCTCCAGACTGAGGCATCCTTGAAATCCAGCCCAGATCACTGTTTGGATATAGTCTCCACTTTTAGGTCCACCCAAGTCTTATTGTTTGTTTGGTATCTATTAATCTATATCACATTAAACACCCTTGCCTTATGTTACCTTAGCTCCAGCACCCTATGTGGAGCTATGCTCACCGTAGTACTGATAACTAGTTCCCTGGCGTTGGGTATGTTCACCATGCACCACCTCTCTGGGAACTGGAGAGTTATAGAAACTCTCCTGACATTTGCTGTCCCTCAGAAAAAATACTAAACTATTAAAATGAAGATCAAGAGCTCAAAGGACAAAATCTTTTATATTTGGCAGAATCCACCTATCATTTAACCTTTAGAATCTTTAGCATGAAGAATCAATCTACACCTTGGGTTGGGACCATCTAGTACTAAAAGAAGAATCAATCTACAACTATCAACTAAACAGCTCACCCTCTTTTCCTTTCAATTCCCCTCAAATGCTCATTTGTTTGGCTACTTTACGGCCCATCCTCTCAGTTACACAGCTTTTCAATCTACATTGTACTTTTATCATCATTGGCTTTTCTTAAAGTTCCATATTTTGACCAGTTAAATTGCTTAGCGTTGATTCAGCTTGAAATGTATTAAATCACATAATATGATAAACTCAATTCTGGCAGATAAAAGATGATCCACCATCAATGTTTTAGGTTTATCAGTCATTCATATTAAATTTACCAACATTTCCCCCCTTGACTGGAAGATAATTCCTTGGTCCAACTTTGGATGACGTCTTCCCTAATGTTTCCTGTTTCCCAATTGCAACCAAGACCCAAACCCAGAGGATCTGCTTAGACTATGGGTGACAGAGATGTGGGCAATCCTGGAAAAATTCCACAACCCAAGTCCCAACTACTCTCAGCCATGAAGGTGTCCCAAGGTAGATGTCACGACTTTTTTAACTCATAAGGAGCTTCTCCATGAGTCTGTGGGCCATTTGTCATCCTTTCATGCCCTTTTGGCGATATTGTGGCACAGCTGCACTGAAGTAAAAAGTGGAGCAGTGGCCCTTGTTTTGGTGAAGTGATGCAGCTCCTGGAAGATGGCTTCAGCCATCTAGTTCTTCCACCTATTGCTGAGACTCAGCTAGCGGTGCTATCAGTCCACCAAAGCTAAGCTTCATGCAATGAGTGTTTGATAGTTGGTCAGGTATTTATCCCATGCTCCAAATAACTTCTAATTTCTGGGAGTGAACTTCCAGTACAACTGGTTGAACTGCATGCATTCTAGGGCTTCCGCTGCATTTTAAGAACTGGATGCCAATAACCTGACTTGGTATATCCTATAATAGTACTCCTTGGGAATATGATCTTCCTTTTTCCTGCAACCAAGCTAGGTTCAGCAATGAAGCGCCATCAGGCGGTGCTGGAGTGGGTACATTGGGCAACTTATTCTGCGTTTGCCCCTTCCCACATGCCTATTCAAGTCTGGACGATTTCCTTGTGGATTGTCTGTAACTTAGCACATCCTTTTCCCCTAGAGCTGGAATCCAACTCCTCATTCACTGGATGCTCTGTCTGTCTCCACCATTGGTCATGTATTACTTGGTATCCAAACCCACCAGCGGATGTGGTTACAGGCCTTGCTCCTGGTGGCTTAGGAGCTCATTCATTTGATTACCTGGTCACATTACTGCCTGCTTGACACTTTTTCCCCTTTTTTAGTGACACGGACTCCTCCTCTGCCAACCTCCAAAGGATCCATTGAGTCCAAACCTTCTGAAAGAAGGTGGAAGAAAAAAGGGTACTCCTGCCAAAAGAAATCAAGGGCAGCGGGGCAAAATGGAGGCAGCTTACTACTGGGTAGTTTTTTTTACATTGCTAAATAAATGCAAAATTATCCTATCAGTACCAGTATAGCCTTATTCTTTATATTAATTGTTGTTTATTTTTGCTATATATTTTTATTTTATTTTTTTCATTATTTTTTCTATTGTTTATATGCCCAAAGGAACTTAGCGTGTACTAAGTTGATAATATGACCATTTTCTGGGTCCTTGATGGTGTAGGAATCAGCATCCGTTTTTTCTATTACCTCAAAAAAGTCCAATGTATATACTAGCTAGATTATTCCGCCATTCAAACCGTGCTGGTCATGGAACAAGACATGCTCTCCTATTGTGAACTGTGGCAGACCACTACACCATAGCCAACTGGCGTCATGATCTTTGATCTTTTTCATTAGACTGGTTAAGTACGCACAATATGGAGTTTGATTAGTGTAGCCATCAAAGCTTCTAAATAATGCTGCAGATCAATTCCGCCAGTATCTTCTACACAGGAATAAAGCAATGCAGTCATGTCTTGATGCATTCCATAAAGCATCTGAAAAGACTCAAAATGGAAATGGAGCTATAACTATGTTATAGGTGAAGATGGCAGTAGAGAGGAGGGTACACCAATCTGACAGTCTATCTGACACTCAGCTTCCTGAGTATATTCACCAGTGTTAGATTCACCCCTTCAACCATCCCATTAGACTCAGGATGTTATGGTGTTGTAAGAGCCTCATGGATGGCAATTAATTCATTCAACATAAGGAGGATATGTGAGGTGAAATTAGATCCTTTTTCAGTAAGTATGAAATGTTGGCAACTGTGCCATTGAATTAAGCACTTATATATGAATTTGGCCACTGTGACCGCCCTCAAATCTCTGATGGCACGCGCCTCTACCCACCTTGTCAAATGATATATTGCTACCAGGATGTACTTGAAGTAATTCGCACCCATTGGCAAGGGTCCCACAACATCAATGGATACTGTATGCCAAGTAAAACAAAGTTTCACCAGCTGATAGGAGGTCTTTGGCTGAAAGGGCTTTCCTACTTGCATTGGTGACAACTAGAGATTTTATAAAGAACGTCAAAGTTCGCTTTCCCAAAAATAGCGCAGTCATAGGAACTCCAACATTTTTCATACCCCTCCATGACCTACCACCTTGTGAGCGCTCAAAATAAATTTCAGCTAAGCAGAGGGCTTTAGAAAGTTCAACGTGACCCCACCAATATTCTTTTATAGCTCACCATTTTTTGAGAAAGTGTCATTCCTCATTCCATCTCTGGAAGTTCTTATTTACACTTCCTATGGGGCAGGTTTTCTCATGAAGTTACTTTAAGTGGAATTTCCAAAAAGTAATAAATTAAAGTAAAAACAGGTTATAAATCGACCTTGTTTTTAATTTTGAAAGGATGGGTTATTTATAGGTTTCAAAATGGTTCATGTTCTATCAGAGCTGATTAATCGCTGTGCAATAGAATCTTCAATCAATTGATTGGAATGAGGTGGATTGTTCTTATTAACTTTGATAGATTTAGATAAATTATGCTCTCATTCCGATGATGCTGGGGGAATTGATGGAGTAGAATTTTTGGGGACAAGAGAATTTGGAAAAATCCTGACACTTTCCCCTAAAGATTTGATTGCAGAGGAGGGTAAATGTTTAAAAACCTGTGGTGGATACAATTTATCACTATGCCTGTATCAACATGAACAATTAAGTACTCTAGTCCTTTTCTAAATATAACTCAATAAGGACCAGACCAGTTGATCCTAACTTCACAGTTTGCCCACCAGGTCAAGAGTAATAATACTAATGTATTCCCCAAATTTGGTATTCAAGTAAGGTGGGTTTATGTTGATTGGTTCTTTGAGCCTCCCTTCAAGTAGTTACTTCAATCAACTTCATAGCTTGAGCTTAAAAATAAATAATCTCATCAGCCAGATTTCTCATAATTAAATCAGAGTTTTATGGTATTCTTTCTTCAAGTATTTCTTGAACACTAGAAGGGACTGAGGGGTCTCACCCATATATGCACTTGAAAGGCAACATCTTGATAATTTGATGATAGCTTATCTGATATGAAAATAAGGCACTAGGCAAATAAGAATTCCACCGAGATGGATCAGAAGAATCATCTTCCTTAAAATCAAAACTAGAGTTTCATTGGCTCGTTTGATGGCCCTAAAGTGGAGGGATTGTATGGAATGAAAATTGTTGGACTGTGTTGAATAATTTAGATAATTCCTTTAAAAGTTGCGAGGTAAAATTAGTCCCATTATCTGACATAAGGACCTTGGGACACCCATGTTAAAAAATGATGTTCTGGTATAATAATAGTGAGATAGTTTTAGCTGAGGGGGTGGCAATGGAAATGGCCTCAACCCATTTAGTTAAATGGTCAACAGCCATATTATATACTGATGTCCATGCAATATCCGAGGAAAAGGGCCTACCACATCAATGCTTACCACTTCAAACGCTTTAGTTGGGGGAATAACTTGATGTTGATAAGTAGGGTTGGTAGTTCCATGACTTTTACAGATAAGCCATGAGTCAAGGGTCTCATGGATGGATTCAGTCATGTTATTCCAATAAAACCGGGTTTTCAACCATTCTTGAGTTTTCCTTAACCTGCTATGGCCTACTTGCTCATGTCCTTCCATGACAGCATGAAATCCTGAGTTTGGGTGCAAAAAGGGTAGCCACTTGGATTTAACCTTCTTATACAAAGCTCCTTCCCAAATCATAGTATCTTTGGTAATAGATTTTAGAAAGGATCAATCTTATTCAGACTCTTGATCTACAACTAAGGCCTCCTGATGTGATTATATAGGCGTTCTTCCTTCTCCAATTTCAAAAGTCAGAATAGCAATCAGGACAGACCATCAGCTTCTGATGTTAAACACCCAAAATGATGAACAAAGGAAAAATTGTAATTTTGCAATCTTAAAGCCCAACGGGCTAATCTCCCGTCAATATCCTTCATATTCTGCAACCATCTAAAGAATAATGGTCAGTAATAACAGTAAAATGGTTACCATATAGGAAGAGACAGAAGTGCTTGATTGTTAGAATTACAGCCAAACTATCCCACTCAGTTACACTGTAATTTCGTTCAGCTTTGGACAAAGTTTTGCTATAAAACATTACGGGATGATCTTTCTGCTCTTTGTCACAATGGGATAAGATATCCCCAATAGCAACATTGCTTGTATTTGTATGTAAGAAAAAAGGCTTATCAAATTGAGGATAAATTAAAACAGGTGTCTTAGTCAAGGCAGTTCTCAGAGAATTGAATGACTGTTCCTGAGATGAACTTTACTCAAAGAGAACTCCTTTTTGCAACAGATGGAATAATGGTTCAGCCATATCAGCAAATTTGGATATCAATTGCTGATAATAACCAACCATAATGAGAAAGACTTGAATATCCCATGGAGAGGTAGGAGGAGCATTTGATGAATAGCTTGAATTTTATCTGAGAGGGGCCAAATCCCTTTAGCTGATACTTGATTTCCTAAAAACTCCATTTCATTTTGGAATAATGAACATTTGGAGGGTTTGAGCTTTAAGGAAGAATTTCAAATTCGCCTGAAAACTTCTTTTAGATGGCCCAAATGTTCAGTAAAGGTTCTGGAAAACATAGTAATATCATCGAGGTATACCAAATCACAGGTGAGCTTTAAGTCCTGTAACATACCATCTATAGCCCTTTGAAAAGTGGCTGGGGCGTTGCTCAATCCTTGAGGCATCTGGGTTGGTTCAAATAAACCTTCACTGGATATTAGGGAACACTTAGCTTGGTCTTCCTGTAATAACTAAATTTGCCAGTATTTTTAACAGACAAAAACGTCCCAGTTTTTGACCGCCATCTTGCCTGGATTGGCAGATGGACGCTAAAAGATTGTTTGAAATGAGGTTCCCTCAAGGTAAGCTTTTTGACTCATCATACTCACCAATTCAAGCTCAGATTTAGGGAAATTCGTAAACATGAAAATATGAAACAGGTAAGTGAGGATTTGACCCTGAAATTAGCCTTGTTTTATTTATTTCTGAAATGAACATGCTGGTGAATTCAATACCAATAACACAAGGCACTGAAAACGACGCAGGAAAAAATCAGAGCATTTGGCAGATCAGTTCGCCGCCAAATCTCAACTTTTTTGTTAATGACACAAAATTAGGATCATCGTGGGGTTCCAGGTAAGACAAGGCAAGAGCGTCCCTGAGGACACTAGAGAGACACATGCAAGGGCAGGAAACAAAAAGAGAGAATTCTAAACTGAGTTTAGAATTGCGTGGGCCTGAAATTCTAAGGTCGCTCTTCCAGGGAGCCCCTCCACACTTTTCTTTGTGCCCCAAGGAGCATGAAGAATAGCTTGGGAGGGGAACAGCCCAGCGCCAAGCCTTCATGAACCTCAAAACACCAAAATAGCGTTTTGACTCAATATTTGGAAATCCAAATCTCAAGTCAAAATGTAACATTTGGTTCAACCCAACCATTACAGTATCTACTGGCTAAGTCCATGGCCAAAAAATAAGTTGATCCAGCCAACAACCTAAGGAATCATTGATCCAAGGTAAAGGATAACTATCTCGTCAAGTAATAGTGTTCAATCTATGATAATCCATAAACACTTGGTGAGAACCATCCTTCTTCTTAATCAATAGCAATGGAGAAGCCCAAGGACTATTGGAGGGTTTCAATAATCCAGCCTCCAATAATTAATGCAATTCTTTGGTAACCCAGGCTTCTTCCATTTTAGAGTTATGATAGGGCTTTGAACAAATAGGAAGGTGATCGTCATTTTCAATGAAGTGCATTACTCCTTTCATCTTACCAAAGTCATAAGTATGCTTAGCAAAAATGTCAGAGTATTCTTCTAACAACTGAAGCGCTTGTTTCTCCTGATCACTAATGAGGTGTTTTCTGATAGCAGGACCCACAGTAAGAATTTCCCAATCACTTTTCAGCCCAAAGTCTTGTAGGCTTCCAAAAGTTTTAACATCATAAATCCGGGATAAGGAAATAGCTTGACATAAGCAATTGGATGCTTTTGATCTACCATTTTTGGCTCATTGGTAAGGTTTGCCAATAAAATAGATAATGATTCTGAATAAGCATAATCCAATACTCCAGGACAAGGCAAGAGTTTTTTAGAAGAAGGGTTGAAAATGCCTTGGACTTGTAATAAATGTCCTTTGGGAATTAGAAAAATGAAAAGAAGTAATAACAATTACCTGCAATTTTGGCGGAATAACTATATTTTAGGGGAGAAAATAGGCATCCCCTCTTCAATATCCGCCAATATAGGGGTAATTATACACGAGGGTCTCAAACATGGTATTAAATTGAATAAGACCTTTTAAACCCTCACGTAGACATAACCAACGTCATGTATGAGCATGTTTGGACAAAAGTAAGGAAACTCTATACCCCAAGAGAAATAGCAAAGAGTTGGGGTAATTAATAATTTCATTGAATTTCCGCAAAAATTGAGCCCCCAAAAGTAGGTCATAACTCAAGTCATCGAGGATGATGGCAGAGATTTTAAAAGTCAACTTCTCAATTTTTAGTGGAAGGGACAAAAAAGCTCCTATTGACTGAGTACTCTGAGGTCCCACTGCGCCATATTCTTCAAATGAGAAATATTGAGCGTTAATTTGATCTGATTGATAAATTTTGACAAGACGACATTCACTTGAGACACTATATCAATGATATCTTTGGCATTGACTTGATTCACTCAGAAGTCAATATTGGTGATGGTGCTTCCAAACTGAGAGGATAAAGCCAACAAGGAGGGCAAGGAATAAGAAGAATGTTCATCTTTATTATACTCAACAGGGCTTTGATGTTCTTGTTGCACACTCATGTCATTATTGAGGTTGAGAATTTTATTAATTTTATCCCTTTTCTTCTTCTCATCCGCTTCCTTTTTGAAACAACGGTCCTCAGTATGGAAATATTGGTGACAGTAGTTACACTGAATCGCTCTAGCATTCTCAGGCATAGCATAAACTTTTAGAGCGACTAGGTCTTGGAGAATTGTAAACTTAAAGTTTTTCCAAGAATTGAGGAGGCAATTCCAACAAGGCCTCCTTGATGTCTAATATACTTCTGAAATTCTTCTTTACGCTAAGAAGGTAAACTTGCATCTGAGTCCTAGAAGAAAAAGCAGACATAACTGCAGTAATAGCATCATCCAAATTTAACTGACCACAAGCTACCAAAGTTTGAGCTTCCCAATAGAACTGATGATTAAAATCTTTGATTTGATTCATCCCAGTGGGGCTGTATACCCATAAAAGCCTGTTTTTGAGAGTAAAAGTTTTGCTCACTCCCAAATTCTTTGATTAGCGCCTCTTTGACTTGAGACCTAGTACAGCAAGTCATCAAGTGGGGTACCATGATATTCTGGGCCAATCAATTGAGGCAATTATGCAAGTAATTCATTTTTTGATAATCCTTGGCCTCACCTAGAGCCTTCTCATATAGATAGAGGAAGGAGATAATGATGCCTTTTCCAGGAGAGTACTTTTCTTTAAATACTGGTTTTAAACTCATTGGAGCATTGGCAATCAAAACATGCACTCCAGGGTGTTCAGATTGAGTAGAAACATAAGAGTTGGAACCAGAAACTTGAGAAGAAAATGGAGGATAGGGGCTGACAATCTTAGTATAAATTCACTAATCCGTCAATTAAAATCAGCATGCCCACTTTTTCATCCAACTGACAAGATATTTCATAAATTTGCTCCTTCTGAGCATTATACTTAAGTTCCAATGTTTCAATTTTTGCTTGGAGCATCTCGCCTTTTTATTCATAGGCTTAAAATAGGATGTCTGTGTCCCTCGCCCATTTACCCATATTACTCAGATCGTCAGATAGAGATTGAAGCAGCAGGAGGGGGTCAATCATTACCCCATCAGGTGTTAAGTTACATTCTTTAGCCACTTTGTAAAATTGCTCATGTAAGCGATCCATCATGCTCAATAGAGAGTCAATTTGTTGAAGAGATCCTGAATGCCCATCAGCACCCAGGGGCCCTCAAGGTCCATCCGCACCTGGAGGTCTGTGGGGCCCTTCAACGCTGGGGGGTCCTCAGGGCCCATCAACGACAGGAGGTCCACGTGGACCTACGCCCCCAGGTGGACCGTGAGGTCCTTCAACCCCAGGAGGACCCATAGTTCCATAGGGTTTCTCTATGTTGATGACTCAGAATTGGATTCTGGAGTACAATTGCTCCAATTGGAAAGACAATTTTTGATATCTTCTTCCATTGATCAACTCTGCCCTGAAAGTTGGGAAATTCCCTCTTTCCATTCTTGCTGAATTTCCTTGACTCATTTTGGAAACTGTAAATCAACAAAACTAGGCATTCCATGGTCAAGATGAATAAACTGTTGATATATTTCATTAAGAAGAGTTTAATTATTGATGATGACATATCAATTATCTCTTCTTAACTCAGAGGCAGATTTGAAAAACTTGGTAACATAATTATTTTAAGGAATGAAGTCCTTCTAGTAAATTGAGCATCCTTTGATGATGCATTCCCACTACTAGTAACAAATGGTATAATGTAGGGTGTGCAAGCTGATTCAAGTAATGTTTGGTGCCAATTTCTGGCAATTGGGAGGTTTGCAACACTTCCCTCAAGATATAGGGTACAGCATTAGAATGAGATTGAGCGGAATGGATTTTCAGGAATTAGGGCTACCTCAATTTTTTGATTAAAAATATTTCATAAAACCTCAGGATGGATTTGAAAGTTCGCTGTAAAGCTTAAATTAGGATTATAAAACTCCAGGTTGGCACAGAAGTCCAACGTGGATGGTACTCTTGGAATTTTGGTTCTAATTGAATGGACCTATTGTAAAATACTGCCTTGCTCATGGCTTTAAGCTTCTTCAGGCGAATACTGAGAATCCATGTTATTGATAAACTTTCAACTGGTGCGTAACTCAGAGTGCCCCTGTAGTGAGTACCACTCTGGAAGTTTTGAATTACACTTCCTATGGTGCAGGTTTTCTTTCGAAGTTACTTTAAGTGGTTTCTCCAAAAAGTGTTAAATTAAAGTAAAAGCAGGGTATGAATTGACCTAGTTTTTAATTAAGAAAGGATGGGTATAAATGGGTTTTTAGATAGTTCATGTTCTATCAGAGCTGATTAATTGCTGTGCAATCAAATCTTCAATCAATTGCTTGGGATGAGGCTGAGCGTTCTTATTAACCTTGATAGATTTATATAAATTATGCTCTCCTTCCGATGGTGCCAGGGGAATCAATGGTTTAGAATTTTTAGAGACAAGAGAATTCAGCAAAGTCCCAACACCATCTAATGCTAATAAATTGAGGTGGTTCATCGGTTTAAATACCACTAATCATTTTTTGTATAACAAATCACACAGATCCATGTCATGGCAACTGTTGATAGCCAGGATAGACAGTCAGCATTCTGATGTTCTGAGCCAGAATGGTAGATTATTTCATAATTTAATCTTGAAGCTTGAGGGCCCATCATGCAAGGCGTCCCTCAAGCTCCTGGAGATTCTACAACCAGCACAATGAAGCGTGGTCAGTCATGATCTTTAATTTTTACTCCATGAAGTACACCTAAAACTGCTTATAAGTAAAAACTGCTAAGCACTCCCACTCAGTTACCTTATAATTCAACTAAGACATTTAAAACTTTTTCTGTAATAGGTGATGGGATGCTCCACCCCCATGTCATCCTGTTGGGATAGTAACACCCTGATGATGGAAAGAGAGGCATCCATCTTGACAATGAGATCCTTTCTGAAGTTTGGATATTGCAACACTGGTGCACTAATCAACGCCATCTGAAGAGTTTTAAAAGAACCTTGGCAACGTTCATTCTATTCAAACGTAGCATTCTTCTCCAAAAGCTCAAAGAGTGGGTCCCTGATACACTAAAAGTATGAATAAAGCTTCAGTAGTATCTGACCATGCCTAAAACACCTGAATATCCCGCTTGGTACTTGTTCAGGCCATTTTTCTGATGGCTTCTACCTTGGCCAGTTGTGGCCTAAGTCCCTTTGAGTCCACCATGAATCTGAGATACTCTAGTTGCTCTTTAAAGAAGTGGCACTTTTAAAGCTTGATCTTTATGTTGCCTCAGCGAGCTGGTAGAATACCTACTCCAAATGAACCAGATGCTCTAAAAACAATTGCGAGAAAAGTTAATGTCATCAAGGTAGAAAAGGATGCATGACAACTTTATATCCCCCAGAATAGTGTCCATGATCTATTGAAACGTAGCCAGGGCGTTGCAAAGCCCAAGAGGCATATGAGTGAGCTTGAATGACCCTTTAAATTGATCATGGCGCACTTTTCAAGTTTCACTGCAGACAACTCAAGTTTCTGATAACCCAATATTAGGTCCATGGCCAAAAAATAGTGAGTTCCGCCTAACTGATTTAAAGCATCATCAATTCAAGGAAGCAGGTATACATCTTTTTTGGTGATGCTTTTCAGCTTCCAGAGGTTAATTACTACCTGATTAGTGTCATCCTTTTTCTTAATAATTAACATGGGCGAGGCCCAAGGACTCTTCAATGGCTTCATCATGTTCTGCTCCAGAAAATTCTATATTTCATCAGACACTACCTCCTCTGCAGTCCTTGAGCTGCAGATTGGCCAGGACAGAATAGGAAGGTGGTCTCCCATGTCCACCCAATGAACGACTCCACAAGCGCATCCAAAATTGTAACCATCATCTGCAAAAGTCTCATGATACTTTGTGAATAAAGCAAGGACTTAATTCTTAAGTTCTTTTTAAAATCATGCAAGATTTTCTTTTGGAACCACTGCCATTACGCTGTGGAGTTGTCCAATGGGAAGACCAACCTCGTCCAATAAGCCAAATTTGTGAGCCTGGAACATCTCATCAACAGGAGTCAGATGCAAGTATGCCACCACCTGATGTCAGTGGACCTTCAATGACCCCTTCTGCAGGTTGGCTTGCAGCACTTTGACTTCCCCTTGTCCATTTAATATGATGCCCAGGACCACATGGGGTTCGAGATGAGATTGCTGATATGGCCAGGACCTCCCCATAAAGCCCTTTGGGTATCTTAATATCAAGCTTTGTCCACATGATAACTTGGTGGCCAGAGGGATTGTCACAGCGGCTATGGATTGAAGTGATAAACCCTGATACTCATATATATGATAAGGGATGACATTAGTTTTATTTTCAAGTGCTGATAGCGGATGGGAATTACTCCATCACAGTATATGAGTTGACTTGCCCTGAAAAGATATAATCATTTGGAACTTCACTCTAGGTGAATTAAACAAGAATTCTCAGATCCAGGACCTTAGACGTCTCCTCTACTATATCAACTACTTCAACAAAGTGGCTCATGAAAGCTGCTCCCATCATATCATAGTTGTTACTCAGCAACACAAAATTGCCAGTGCAGAGACAGCGGTTGACATAAACTGCAGTGGTAGCACACTATATGCTCTTTCTGAAATGATGCATTTCACCCCAGCAGTTCCATAAACCATCCGATGTTCCACGTTAAGTTTCAGTGCTAACTTAGCCACCAATTTGGTCAGTAAATGTTAACTGGTGCGCCAGTATCTATGATTGCATGCACTTTGGTTTTTACAACAACAACATAATATGTGAAGTATGAATAAGTTGGACAATAGGTATTTATTACAAAGATATCCTGGGAATCTTTTTTTTGAGGAACTGCATGATGCCCACCCCTACCTTTGGTTATTCCTTGATAATTGCATCCACCGGGATGGCAAGGTTCACCCCTTCAATAATGGCTTGTCTGAGGAGGGTCAGGTTTATCAGATGAGGCGTGTTCCAGGATCTGACAGGCATAGGGCTATAATCCCTTGATGGCCCTCCTCCACCACAGTTGAATTGACTTGCAAACAGTTTAGCGTGAGTAAGACTTTCACTGGTTGTTAATAGACAACTCATCTTTAAGATAACAAGGTCCAGCGGAAAGCGTCTCATTGCATTCAGATGGTACAATTGAAATTAAACTTGAATAAGTAAAGAGTCCCATCTTAAAACCACTTAAGATTTTTCCTGATCATAATTTTTAACCATACAAAAGAGCCTGCTGGGTAGCGGGGCAGTTTAGGGAAATATTTTCAAGGCGACCACACGCATAACACATTACTATAGAAATATCCCATCTCTGAATATCTCAGGAAAGCTCAGCTGAGGGTTGAGCGAGAGATTGTAATTTGTCTGAGGGTTATACAATGAAATTGATTAGCCAGCAGATGGTGGATAGATTGTGGGTGCCACTCGAGGGAAGAGCTCCAGCAGCAGGCATGAAAGGCTTCCACTATGAATTAGGAGGACTAAATGTAGTGGACAGCCAGAGAAGGTAGTTAATTATTTTAAGGAAGGGAATATCCTCCTATAGGACTAGAGCCATCACATTGAACAGCTTATGATGCAATTTAACCACTGCCATAATGGCAATTCTGACATCGGCCTCAGCCAATGTGATTGACCTAACTAAGATGTGTGCTTTGGTGGTAAACCAAATTTATGAATTACGTCAAGGTCTCAATTTGCTAAAACCAAAGCCAGGAATTCCGCTTTACATTGTGCCATCTTTCTACCACCCAAACAACTGTAGCACCATCTCTTTGACTTTTAGGTAGGTGAAGGAGCTGTTTCAAAGTAACATGTAGCCTGGTCAGCACTCTTGAAGTTAAGGTGGAGAACAACAGCTTATCCTTATGGCGGTCCAAAGCCCCTTCTACAGCAAATTTGAGCCATCTGAAGAACTCATGTATATTTCAATCATGGTTGAATGGGGGAAACTTATAGATGTGCACTTCCTCAGCACATTTAAATATGTGAGCTCTCATGATGAATTGAGGCAAATCCTTATGGACATAACATGGTCCTCAACAAAGAGAGAGTGCAGAAAGGAAAGCCAAACTTGGTCGATTGGCTAAATTTGGGTGCAAGCTGGGCTTCCTCAGTCAGCAGCACCACGTGCATGTGTGGAACTCCTTCTGAAAAAGCGGAATCACTTCCTGAGCTACTACTCTGAGGATAAAGTTTCACCGCGGCCTGCTCAACCTGTGAAGCACTCCTCAGCCTCACCCTTGGCTGCTCCTTTATATCGCCACAGCTCAAAGCTGTCGTCTCTTTGATTGTCATCAGCTCTGCATTAAACATTGCAGCAAGAAGGTGACTCATATAAAGTTGCAAAACGCACTGAATCTGATTGATCATGCTTCTGAGAAGGTTGACTAATAGCTCGTCTTGCAAGTCAAGGCTTAAAGTTTCTCAAACATTGTTGCAATCTGATCCACTAAGACCTCTGCTCACAACGCAGCTCATCGTTGGTTTGGTACATAGTGTCCAGGACAAGCTTAAGATCGGCGTACTGTTTTGGCTCAATGGATTAAGATGGCTTATCATCAGTTTTCAATATATCCGCCATTGATACAGATAGGAGAACAGGATTAAGGGGTTAATAAGGAGCCACCAGTAGTGAGCACCACTGTAATATTTCCAGAGGATTTAAAACGCTCCAACGGATTGTTGCACAGAAAATAAGCCCACTGATATGAGGAAAAGATGATATGAATATCGTCGTTCCTCAAACAAAGATAATAAAACATAATAAATAGAAGATAAACGCTTTGAGAACACAACTTTATTATTATCAACAACAGCTTTGTACTACCAAACCTAGGGATTGCACTGACTATCAACGTATGAGCTACAGATTCCAAAGCAGTTTGCTAGCCTAAAGTAACCCCTTTTCTATTCTCCATTGCTACTGTTATCTTATTCTTGCCGCAGTCGCTCCCACAACTTCTACCAAGCAGGTGAAATTACTCACTATTTGCTTGTTTCATCTTGGAAGAATCGCCACCATATCGCCACATTTTCTCATTATCAACCTTAAGCATCTTACTATTAACAGCCAACATGAACTTAATATTATACTTATTTTCAATTATTTGCAGCTTTTAGTAACCGGGAATCAAATTATAATGATTGTATCCTAACATCCTCCTGGTACAAGCAGACCCAGCGAATTAAGTGATTGCTAAAATACTAATACTGAACTGAGCTTTTTAGCACTTAGCATAGCGGGATAAAACCAACTAATTCCTTACCATGGCATATTAGTATTTTTTTTAACAGTATCATCCTCATCATCCCAGGTGTTGATATTCATCAGAAGATTGTGTATTTTCTCTGCTTCAGTATTTGTGCAAGAGAATGATAGGCAAGTAAGTAAGTTTCTCTACATTTACATGTTGTCCCTAGAAAATGTTAAATTTTCATGTCACAGTACTGGGGCTTTGGGGCCCATCAAGTCAATCTTCTGATGGGATCTTTCATGGTATGTAACTACTTCAAGGAGGCGTTATTGATGACAACAAAAAACATAGTTCCATATAGAAAAATGCGATAGTATTTTACTGCAAGTAGGATGACAAGGCATTCCTATCTGGTACACTATAGTTGCAATTTGCATTTGAGAGCATTACTTAAATTATTTAACAGGCGGTTGATGCTTTTTCATTCATTTGAGTGATAACCACAACAGTGTAATTAGAGGCATCAGTGAAGAAAAAAGGTTTACATAATTTGGGTGGCATAGGAAAGTGTAACAATCAAGGCGTTGTTTGACCATCACATAGCCTTAATTTCCCAGTTGTGAACACCAGGGCCAAAAGGGAGGCTTATGGTTGCAGAGGATCTCAAAGATGGCATTTGGAAAATCAGATGCCTCAAGAGCTAATTTTATTATAGATGTCAATGTCAACGAGGAAGGAAATCTCATAAATGGCACTCTGGTCAACCAGATGCTTCCAAATTCAATATACTTAAATCTGTCTTTGATGATGGAGATCCTTAAAATAGAGCTCTAACCAACCAGATGTCACCAAAATACAATATTACCAATAAGGTGACGAGGAAGGAAATCATCATAAATGGCGCTCTTGCCAACCAGATGCACCACTTCAGATGAGGTTGGACAAGACTCTCGTTAATGGCAATCTGGCAAATCAGATGCTGCTAAACTTTTATAATTAATTTAATTTGTATAGATAAGGATTTTGACATTAGAACAGGTTTTTATAAAGATTTAAAACTCAAAAATGATTGTAAAAAGTTTTGCTAACTGCAACAATACCCATTCCAAGATCTGGAGTGGGCCTAGGCGAGAAATATAGAGGGTCCATATCCCCAGTTTGTGCATACCATTGAGAAGTTGTCCATGGGCTCCTCAGAGAACTAGAACTACGCTCCCCCAGTACCTAAAATATATATATCAACTAACAAAGTTGTGCAAAACATTTTTGTATTTTATCATTAATTAATAAATAGTTGAAATTGGAAAATGAAATTTTAGATTCATTTTTTTATTGAGAAACCTATGAAAACTGCACATGGACTACACTTCTGAATTTGATAAGGCCATTGCGTTCTTGTATGCACTTTCTGGAGTTCAGAAACTCTTGCTTAGCGCTAGTATAATCCTTACTGTTGTCCAAGATTAAATAATTAAGTGTTTCTTGCATAGTCAGATTAGGGATATTACCACAGCAAGGTTAGCCTACTGGTGGGCATTAACCTGAGCCCTCTTACCCAACTGATTAGTGGTTGGGTTCTGGACCCTCCTCTTCACAGATAGTACATTTTTTAATGACTTCTTCAGATTTTAAAAAGCAAACTTAATTCTGATCTTCAAATATTTGAAGTTTTCTTATAATCAAACAAAAGGCTCACTAAGTTGCATAAACTTCAGTATAAATTGATGATAATATCTAATCATGCATAAGAACCACTGGACATATAAAAGATTTTGTAGTTTAAAAATACTAAATATGGATTCAACCTTAATTTGTAGAGGTTAAATTCCTTCTTAAGAGATTTCATGTCTGAGAAATACATTTTTATTTGAAAGAAAGTACATTTTAAAGATGCAGTTCAATGTTGGAGTCACTTAAGCATTAGAAGACTTCTTTAAGGTTGCTATATGATTACTGGAAGTAATGGAAAAACTTTATAATCTTCAAGATAGATAATTATGCAGCTTAACTTGAAGTCTTGTAATATGTGATCTATCACTCTTTTGAAAGAGGTGAAAGTGTTGCTTAGATTTTGGAAGTTTAATGGGTTGAAATAAGCCTTTATTACAAATGAGCATGAAATTTTCTCTGTATTGTGGGGAAAGGTCCATTGACCAGTACATGCTGGATAAAATATATAATGTGAAAAGTTTTATCTACAGATTTGTGTAAAAGTGTTATTAAGACATGGTAGTGGATAGCTGCCCTTCTTAGTGAGTTTAATTAGCATCAAATAAGCCATTACAAAACAATGGGCACAATTTTTTCTTGATAAGAAGAAGAGGAGACAACTAGGGGCTTTGTGATGGTACTAGTAAACCAGCTCTTACTAATTGTTTGAGATTTAGTATCATCTGTTGCTCTCTTTTTAAGAATTAACGGTGCCAAAACCAAAAGAGGGAGCCGCCACGCATCTTTATTTGCAAATAGGACAAACAAAGTGATTATTAGAAATAAAAATCCTAATATGGCACCTCATCTAACAGCCTAGGAGACTATATCAGAAGGTGAGGAAGCTTTGAGGAAACATTTATTCAACGCCCGCTTTAGCTGGTGGACCATGGTGGATAGCATTGGGATTGGAGCATCAGTGGCATGTGGCATAAGGAGGTATAGTTGTGGGGTTTCTTTGTTTATAAGGCCAGCGGTATCCAACGCCTCAATGTATTGAGCAAGTTGATGCTCATCAAAAGTGATGAGAGCTGGCACACAAGTGAAAAACTTGATGAACCGGCAGTTTTGGGATAACCGGGTTTAAAAAGAGAAGTTTTTGCTGCATTAATGCAAGCGTGGCTCACACCAAAAGAAAGCTCCTCAATTTCATACTTCTCATCTTCCAAAAAATTATGGGAAATTGGGGATGGGATACCTTCAACAAGGGGCTCCATTGCCACATGAAGTTGCAAGCAAAGTAAGGTGTTGGCAGGGGCAGCTGCAGCCTCAACTGCCATTTTATTGATATTTTTATATATTGGAAACAAAATTTTTAGGGGAAAATGGCGGGGCCACAGTTTGGGAGTATCAACAAAAAACTCCACCAAAGCAAAATCTGGCTTAATATGGTACAGACTTTCGTCCTCATTAATCCATTTGAGAGCCTCAAATGGATTGGATTCGGCCAGCACTGGGCCAGCCACCAGAATTGGGGCAGTGGCAGAAGCTGATTGGCCTCATGCTGTTGACCACAGCAGCTCAGCCAAAACTGGTTCATCCATCAACTCAAGATTCCAATCTCTGGTCAAATTTTGAGTAGAATTTTTAAAACTTAAATTTTGATTAGCTGCCACTTTTAAAGCAGCACCAAATTGGCCCAAGGTTGGGGGTGGGAGGATTGAGCCCCATTTGACAAAATTGGGGCGAATTGACTGTAGGCCCAACGCCCAAGGGATGAGCAGCGGAAGCTGCAGAAGTGGAAACTGTAGGGCACTTGCGCTTCAAGTGGTCAATCTCAAAGCACAAGTGGCGAATGGCGTGGACATTTTTGACATGCACCCAGAATGGGTATCAGGGGTGGATCTGATCACCATGTGGGGGGGAATCGCGAGGTGGGTATAATGATGAAATGGGCGAATCATCACAAAGGTGTAAGGCCCATCCAGATAATTCACCACATTGGGAACCACAAACTACAAAATGAGGTCTGCGCCATAACTGGCTAAACCCTCCATGAGCTCGTGGCAGAGGCGTTTGGGGGGAGAGATGGAGGGCAACCCAGCAAACTGGACCACCAAAGTGGCCTCATCTGGGAGCTAGGTAAAATGGTGGGAATGGGATTTTTTTTTAAAATGTGTTGCAGCTTGTCTGCTGCCGCTGCATTGGCTTCTGAACTGAAGCCAAGATCAAAGCACCCATTAAGGGATGTAAGTCAAT
This sequence comes from Massospora cicadina, assembly GCA_022478985.1. Taxonomy (NCBI): domain Eukaryota; kingdom Fungi; phylum Entomophthoromycota; class Entomophthoromycetes; order Entomophthorales; family Entomophthoraceae; genus Massospora; species Massospora cicadina. The sequence goes on along the minus strand of JAKSZP010006653.1, from coordinate 183,544 downwards.
AAATCTGGCGGGTTTAAAAACTGCTGTGGCCATCTCGATGATGGATGTGCTTGCATATGGGAAGAGATTCCCATCTTTGACCCAGAGGCCAAAATTCAAATTGCTCCATGGGAGCACAAAGGGGCTCCAGAGCACCACCTTGGAGCTTGCGAGGTGGTGGGCCAAGTCTCAAGGGGGACATAACTCCTGGTTGCGTTGGGAGGGCTAGAAGAGCCAGACTAAGCACACAATAGTGGCAGCCAAATGATGCCAGATGGTGGCACACCACCACCCAAGCCAGGGCAGCAGGCGTCAATTGCATCAACATTGGTAAGCTTTGGCTTGATTGAGCGGTCATTTTTTGTATTTTTTTAAATTTTAATCTGGCTTTGATTTAGCTATTGAATTGAAAGAAAGATTAATCATCTGTTGCTCTCCAATTTTTTTCTGAAATATGTTAAGGACTGCATAATGTTAGCATCACCCACATTAAAAGTGTGACTCCAATTTTTATGTCTCAGTCTTTGTATGATTTAGAAGATATTACTGTAATTATGTTGTTAAAGAAGATATTTTTTCCAAACTTTAACGTGTCAAATATCTGAAGTATGAAAGTTGGGTATGGTTTAGAGTAAGCTGTTGGAAGCAATACCATGTCCAAAATTCTACCAATGTAATGTTTTTCTAAAAAATTTGATTAAAGCTAATAGACCTTTCCTATTTTTGATACTTCTTTACAAATATAACATGTTACTAATATTTTACAATATTATGTTGACAGGCTGTTGAAAGGCTTGATACAATTTTTTAGTGAGGACTCAAGGTTCAGGGGGCTGACTCCATCAATACTTGTTTAACAAAAATAAGCAATGTCTAAGAGTATAAAGAGTGATATTAGTATAAACCACTTGTTGTTCACCGGGTCTTTTGATTTCTTCTAGAGCATAAGATGTAAACTGGTCTTATGCATCACAAATCTAGGCAATTTTTATTGTTTAATTCTGAGGTGGTATATGTAAAGATAATTCATATGCAGGAACTCAACCAGGCAAGAAGAATTTTATTACTAAATCTTTTACCAAAACCAAAGGAGCATAGTATTTAAAGAAGGAAGAGAAAATTTTTACTTAAAATAATAATAATATTGTTTTAAAGAATAATCTGAATAACAATAAGCATATCATAGTGTTGTTAACTTAAAGCTATAGCAGGTGCTGATAAGACAAGCTTACCAATTTCTATAGGCATAAAGGAGTAAGATTTACAGCACAAATGTTGTTTGGACTTGATGTTCTATATTCTTGACAACATTCTAATTCAGGCGCCAGCTTGATCTTCATAATGAGATTTTAAGAGAAGGCAACCATCAGTGAGTTAGTATCAATGTCAAAAAATTTTTAATTTTTTATGATTAACAGCTTCATTCTTTGTGATTGTTACCCCAAAGCTGATAGGAATAAAAAACTTCTTTACAATGAAACGTGACCTTGTGTTTTAGAGCTGTCTTAAATTAATGTTTCTTAATAGTAAGACCATCTAGTACTAAAAAAATGTTTCTTAATAGTTATTGGGCTCAGTACATTTTATAATAGGGTGATTAGTATAACAATAAACTAGTTGAAGGCATTAGGAGCTTTAATGATTTCAGGACATCCTAGAACTTTAGTGAGATAGGTTCCTTCCGGCACCATGGCATCATCTACACTATTGTCATTTAAATGGTCTGTAAACTCAATTTTTATAGGCACTCCTAGAACATAACAACAAGCATCTCCAAAACCTCTTTTGGCTTTTTGAAGGGTTTTGATACAATTTAGGTGTGAAATTGAAGTGGGAGGATTATCAAATACTAAAAATATTAGCAAAAGGTGTAGCTGACACTAAGCCAACAAGTCTTTTACCTAATTTTCCATAGCAGATTTCTTCTCATAAGATCTTACTTAAGATGTACAAGCTTTTAACAGTAAGTGCGCTTAGGTTGCTTGACTTTATTTGGCTTTTGATCTTCAATAGCCAAGACTCAGAGCTTTGATTGAGTTTCTCGAGTAGTCTCAGGTTTGTATAAATCAGTAACATCCAAGAGGAACACTTTTATGTCATATACATTCTAGAAACAACTCTACACAAAGGTGAAGTACATATCTAAAGAGAGATGCGGAGCCAGATCTGTCATAGCTGCAGCTACAGCATCTTTACTTATAGGCACTTGTATGATAACATAAACTGAAAATAAATATAAAATCTCTCAACAAAAGCAGCTACAGATTCTCCCTTTTGCATATTAATACGCATAGAGACCTGTTTTTATTCTTAAACTCTGGTTTGAACCAAATGTATTTTTAAGAGAATCTTTAACTTTGGAGAAGGTACTGAGACCATCCATGTGCAGCATCATAACTTCTTGATCTTAACTTAAACATGAGAGGAAGTGTTTACTTTTTTGAGGATCAGTCAATCCTTCCATGGCTGACTTGTAGACATAAAAAAAGGCTATGCTACCCTCACCAGGTGTGAGATTGTCTTTAGAAGTAGGCTTTAAATAGGTTCAACCATTAATGGCATAGATAGCAGGTGCATTGAATAAAGTGTTTTTAGAATGGATATACAATTAGTCAAATAAAAATCGTTGCAAAGTTTAACAATCTGCACATTCAATACATTTCTAGTGTGCCAAGCCAACAGTATGAAAACTGATGACCCTTGCTTTTATGACTTCATCAGCTACAAACATGACAACATTCACATCAACTCTTCATCATATCATGGCCAAAAACTTTACTCTTGGACAATTAGCTTCACTGGCAGGTTTAGAGCCCTATACCCACCTGGGTGGCCCATCTCTGACCTGTTCATCATTCCTAGTACATTGGTTTTTAATTGCCCTTAGCTTCTCGTTGTCTGTACGCAGTCAGGTAGTCCATGCAGGGTTTCCTTATAGCTTTAGGTATTAAAGTGATGGTGCCTACAAATACCTAGATTGCTTTACCCGGCTTTATACCTTAGGGACCTTAAACCTACCCTCAAATGTAAAGGATAAAGCTCAACTAAAAAAGATAAAGGTAGGAAAAACTTTTCTTTCTCGTTGCAAACACTCTGCAACCTATTCAATTCAAGACTAAATCTAGTTTGATAATCTCATAGAGGGGATTAGTCTGCGCACATGTCTGGGAGCAGTTGGGCAAGCAAGGCAAGAGGAGCAGGTGGAAGGCCCGCGGCCTCTAACATTTGAAAACGCTCCAGAGAATCTGGCGGAATAGAAAAAAATCCTAAAAAACTGGCGGTCACAATTTCCCCAGAGATACTCGCATGGCAAGCACGATGCAACCAGTACATCAACACGCCACATTCCCAGCCACTTTTGTCGGTGGAATTAGGAGTCCATGTGTATCTGGACATCCAAAAAACAGCCCTATGGGAAAAATTTTGTGAAGATGTACACAAAATTTTCCTGACCGCGGTGTACAATGCACCTCACTCCATGTCACGCAGTTGGCTGGACCTAGGTTTTGAAAGCAAAATAGCAGCAGATGAGGCTGCAGCGGTGCGCATAGTGGTTGACCTCCCCAAAGGGCAACAGGTCATCGAAACTAAACGCACCAGATGGACAAAATCAAACCAAATTTTCCTCACGTTTGACTTTTTTGCCTACTATGGTTAAACGTGACATTTTGGAGCAGCACCTGAAAGATGGTCTCGCCATATATGGCGAAATACAATCTTTCAAAATGCAACATTTCATGCTGATGCCACACTTGTGCACCGGCAAAGCCATTGCAGTTCTGACCCCAACTGAGGAGATTGTGAAGGACCTAACCCAGATCCTGCACTCCACCTTTATTGACATCGCAGGGCACACCACCCACCCATTCTGGGTAACTGTGGACAGCGCGCCCCCCATTTGCACCCACTGTGATGCGTTTGGCCATAAGGCGCATGCATGCCCCATCAAGGAGGGCGTCACATTCCAAGAGCACCCCTCGGCGGCCATGGCCAGCGGAGAGGCGCACTACAAACCAACCGCAAGCACCAAGGAGGCCTTCCCATGGGGAGCACAAGGCTGCTACCTATTGGTAAAGCCCATCTCCCTGCAGGAGTGGAAGAAGGCCAAGCAGGCCTGTAGGACCGCGGCCAAGGAAGCGGCCAAGGCCACCACCACCATCCCACACTCACAATGCCAGGAGGATATGGAGACCTTCACAGCGGAAGCAACTCAGGAATCCATCACCCAATCAGATTGGGAGGCCCATGCTGAATGGGCCACTCAATCCGAGGATCCGATGGGAGATTCAATCTCACCCAATCACTGCACCCAAGCCCCAGTTGAAACTGACTTGGGACCTAACCCAACCAAAATTTTTTTTTGCCCCACTCAATGGTGCACCGAACTTATCCACACCGCAAAAAATTTGTCTGACGTCAGGAAAACAAAAAGTGAAGGCCAAAGCCAACGCGACTCTTTCCACAAAAATTAACAAAAACACCAATAGCGTTGCTGCTAATACCCGCGCTGCTGTGAAAGCCCATGGGGACCTGGAAGAGGCTGGTGGGCTGGGGGCCCACCCCCTCACACCTAAGGTGCGATGGGGGAAACCTTCACTCTAGGGATGCTGAATATTGCCGGACTCAAGGCCTCCCCGTCCCAGGCTAGGAAACCGAGTTTTTTACAAAACAATTTACCCATGGATATCCTGGCCATCCAGGAGTCCCACTGTCCACAAGGTTCCGAGGAAGCTTGGAAAACAATGCTCCTACCATCCCTATCCTTTTGGTCGAAGCACTGTGGGGTGCTAATTCAGAAAAACAATTTTTTCAAATTTACATCTTCAGAAACATTCCTAAATGGCTGAGTGCTCATTGTCACCTTCTCATGGGCCAATGTTGCGCACACAATCGTCAACATTTATGCCCCAAACGGTGCACATGAGCGTCAGGAATTTTTCTCATTGGTCAAATCCCTCCCGCTACCCCTGATTCTTTCCTAATTGGTGACATGAACTGTTGGCTAACCTCACCAATGGACCGGTGGCCACCCTCACCCCACGCCCCACAGGGTCACATAGAACTATGCATTCTAAAAGCCACCCTTGGGTTAATGGATGCACTGCCATGACATGCCCCACTACTCAAAAACATGACGCGTCCCCACGTCCACAACGGCCAATTAAGGTCCATGACCCACATCAACCTTATTCTAGCACCGGCGAAATTCCAACCCCACATCTCCCACTTCAAAACAACAAAAATGGAATTCTCTGACCACTGACTGGTCTCGATAACATACCACTTACCCATCACAGTTGCAAAGGCCCCACATTGGTGCAAAATCTGCCCCCCAGAGCTCGCGTCGCCAGGATTTTCCACGTGGGTGGAAGAGGCAACTTTGGCAAAATTGTTTGTTGCACCATTTTGCGCGGACCCCATCTCCACATGGGCAACTTTCAAAGAAGACACCATCCGCCACTATCGCCATCTCTCATCCAGACACTCACGAGCCACATCGGTGGTTATATCGCGCATGCTGGCGGAATTGGCCCACTTGGAGTCCAACATTCCAGCCACAGGATATAGCCCTGCATGGGGCCAGAAGTGAGCGGAGGCAGCTGCCCACCTCAACGCACTTGAAAGGCAACACAAACATCAGGTTTGTGTCCAATACAGGGCCACATGCATCACTAAAGGCGACAAGTGCACCGCATACTTCTTCAAAAAAATTTTCACACCACGCCAGAGCGTGGCCTGCACACAGGTGCGAAGATTGGATAATTCTATTGTGGACACACCAGCTGAAGTGGCAATCGAAATGCAAAGATATTACTCCGAGTTATACCGAGAAGAACCAATTCAGCTGGCCATAATGGCGGAATTTCTCGACCGAGATCATATCTGCACCATTTTCTGATACCCAGAAATAATGAATTTAATTACTCCAAACAAATTATGGACTACCATTCGTGGGGCACCAAACCAAAAATGCCCAGGCCCAGATGGCATTCCATATGAGTCCTACAAAAAATATTTTAAATATATATCCCCATTGCTGCTAGCCTCACTCAACCAAAGCCTGTTGGAAACGCGCCTCCTACCAGGAGGACATGAGGCCTTTTTGGTCACACTCTTCAAGAAAGGGGATAGGCTTGACTTAGCCAACTGGCGCCCCATTTCACTAACAAACACAGACACCAAAATTTGAACCAAAATCATGGCTAACCGTTTAGAGACTGTAGCATCGGCCACCATCTCCCCAGAATAGTTTGGTTTCATCCCCAGAAGGTCAATTCGGGATAATGTGCACTCTGTGGCTAATGTGTGTCAGTCCACAGCCTCTGGGGCACTTGTATTCTTGGACCAACAACAGGCCTATGATAGAGTAAACTGGGAATACCTTAGGCCTGCCTCCAACAATTCCGCCTACCCCCCCCCCCCCCGCTTCATTAACTGGGTGATGCTGCTCACGGAATCTGCAACAATGGCAGTGCGCGGCCCAGGCTTCCTAATGGAAGTAGTCCGCCCTCAAAGGGGCCTGCGACAAGGGGACCCCCTCAGCCCACTCTTATACAACTTCAGCCTTGATCCACTACTGCGAAATGTGAATGCCCACATCACTGGGGTCCATGTGCCAGGCCAAACCCCAGTCAAGATGATGGCATTTGCAGATGATTGCGTGGTGGGGGTGTCTAATAACAAAGATGCACGCGCGCTTGAAGCCCTCATCCAGGAATATTCCCGGGTAAGCAACGCGGCAATGAACGCCTCCAAAACCAAAATAATCCTCCTTAGCCAGTTTCAGAACTGCTGGGCCCCAGCAAGTAGTTCCCAACCCAGCCCATCTGCTCGCCCACGTCCACGCCTTAATAACTCAACACACACTGCTCCACTGGTGCTCCCCTTTGTGCCACGACCTACCATAGGACTGGTACGCCATCTGGGCGTGTGGATGGAGGCAGGTGGATACGCGTCAGCAGTAATGGAGTGCCATATACTGGACAACGTGACGAAGCAAATCGCCTCTCTCAGAGCCCACCCTACTACCCTCACTGGCAGGGTTGTTCTTGCCAACTCTATGCTCCTATCCAAAGTCTGGTTCGGAGCCCACGCCATCCCCTTCTCCCCAAGCTTCTTCAAATCCCTGTATGCTTTGATAAAAGGATGGCTTTAGTCAGGCCACCCTCCACCAGTACAGCTAGAGGTCATGTTTGGCCCTCATCATTATGGTGGCATGGGCCTACTTGACTTCAAAGCCCATGCCGTCAAGATCCTGGGCACCTGGATCGCGGCCATCACTGCTCCTACACTCCCATCCCAACACTGGTCCCGCGCGGCCTGCTCCAACTTCTCCTGAGCCTTGGGCCTCAACAATCCATCAAACCCCCACTCCCTGATGAAATACCTCGCATCACACACATCGGCCACAGGTCCTCACGGGACCAAAACCCACTACAAACGAATCCTACTCTCCATGCAAAGCGCAGAGTGGAGAATTCGTATTAGTGGACATACAACCCAAAGAGGCCGCCCCTCTCCTCAGTTCACACAAGAGGTACAGGGGCTACCCATCCATGATGGCGTGATCCCCATTCAACCCCAAGTCCTATCCAGGGTGGACTACCTGGACATGATGGACATCCCTTATTCCACTGAGACCCAAAAGACTATCTGGAAATACGCACACCATCCTCTGTTGCAGCCTCAAGTCCGCTCCCATGTGTGGCGCTGCCTGAAGCGGGTGTATCATACAGCTGAGCGCTCTAACGCTTTACACTCATCCTGTGTCGTGTGTGGCCAGTATGGAACGCTGTTCCACCGCCTGGAGAAGTGCCCCACCTCTAAAGTGATATGGAGCGAAGTCCAACGTCTGCTAGGCCAGGATCAAACACATCCCTTCAGTCTGTCAAGAGATATGTTTGCTTCATCAATGGCCTCCCCCTCCCACCCTCCCTCCATGCTCTGGTGGTTGCAATCGCCATGTGGACTATCCACACGATTGTCTTGGATGCCATCGCTGGCTCCATCCCCACCCTCCCTGAAGCTGTCCACAGATTCTGGTCTCATTTGGTGGATCACTTTCAAGCGTGGATGTTTGGATATCTCCCACCGCGTCTCTGACAGCTAGTCTCCTCCTGGTTCCCAGTCTGGTTCATCAAATCAGACCCCTTCCTCCACACGTGCTCAATAGTGGCCACGACCCCTACACACGTTCCCTCCCCTTCCCATAAGTGGCGTTCCCGCTGGCAACAAGAGATAGCATCGCTTCTCTGGGGTGCCTCCCCTGGTACTAAGTTTTGTCTCGTCTGAGTCATATTCAGAAAGTGTCCGTCCCTTGGTCAGCCTTCCCCGCAATAAATTTAAAATTTAAAAAGATAAAGGTAGGAAAAAGGAAAAGATTATTGAAATGGAATTGAGGGTAATTATACTTAGGCAATAAATGGCAAACAGATGCTCACCTAAAAACTTACCCCAACATCAGTCACTGGTAAACATCCCTCAATTATCCTCATCATTAATGAATAGTAAATTATATACTATATATTTGATAAGTTATTGATTATCCTCAGCATTATTTTCTGGTAATCCTAAACTTTAGGTGGTGGTTGATAATTGAATTTCTGTTTAATGAAAATCCTCAAATTCGATTGCTATCAACTTATGTCAATTATCCTAAGAATTAGTTACCACCAAATTCTAATAAGTTACTTATTGTAAATACTGGTTTACTATCGACATCAATGTCTAGTTTTTTGGAATACTAGAAAGCTTTTACAAATTGGCTCAAATCTCTGTAAATGACTGGTCATCAAAAATGTTTACCTCTTATTAATGAGGATCTATGTTAATATTGAAACTACAAAAAGCATTAAAATTAGAAAATAAATTGGCAGCTGTGCCTGACTAAACTAAACACTAATTAAGAATCCGTAGGAAGAATCATAATCTGATTAAAGTCCCAGCAACAAGCAAGCTAAAAATTCTGTGCTTGCAGATGATCTGGTTGAGTTTCCATTTCTTCAGGTTATATGTGATATTGGACTCACAGAGAAGCATTATTAAAATAAGAGAAACCATGCTCATCTCAAGGTCTACCACATGATGCTTAAGCTCTTTAGTTTAAAAAAATGAAATCTTATATTAGTTAGCACTAAAGTTTTAGTTGTTGGTTTCCACCTCCTTGACACGCTTGAAAGATCCCTATAATGTTATTAGATCCAAAATTGTAATGCAGTTGTGATATTTGAGCTCACAGATCAGTCTTAACTTGATCACAATAGTCCCAGTTGTGTTAAACGCATGTGGATATTATTCAGCAGATCAAATTCTTTTATACCGCTATTAACACTTTGAAAATCCTTCTCACATTCAGTAAATTAACAAAATAAATAATTGTTTTTTTAGTGAGATTTCAGCTTCAACTCCTTCTCCATTAAAGCAATCCTAGTCTCCAATGTAGAAAAAGAGCCGTGAGTTTATTGTGATGATGAGAGCAAGCTCTCCAAGGCAAAGTAAAGACTGAGCCAATTGCTGCTCAAGTTTATAAAAGTAATCAAGGCTGGTCGACCTTGGGACAAATATACCACACCAAGATTTTTTTATAGCCAGTAATGGTTTTGAACATATGTTGAACAAACTTGCACTAGAGTGGAAGCAGGAATACCCTGCTAGGCTAACCACCCTTGCTGCTCAAGTTTATAAATTCACTGCTCATCATCTCGTTGAGTGGTAGAAGCTTGTTATAATAGTCCACTATGAGTTTGGGCTTCATGTTTGGTAAGCTCTTTAGCAAACCTTTTAATTAGAGAAAAGTTCTTAAAGGCAGCTTCTTCCAGTTCTAAAAAATACTTCATAAAATCTTCCACTTACTTGATTACACTGTAATCAATTGTATTAACTTGGCTTAGAAGTTGGATAAAGATTTTATGTTCTCTTATACTATAGATTGTACATCTACTATATGTCTTTTTTTAGCATTAGTAGTACCCAACCCAAAAAGGGGGCCACCACGCATCCATCTACTATATGTCTTGATGCAAAGCAATATAAATTATCGCAGGCGAATCTCAGGGCTTCTTGAGTATCTATGTGACATTGGAGCTCTTTGTAATGCACTCCTAGCAGGTGTAATATATGGAACATGGCAGGCTGGTAAAATTTTCAGATTTATGTTACTATATTAGTGAGCTAGCTGAAGGTATCAGGGAGAGTTCTGGTTTCATAGAAGAACATCATACAATCCTCAACAGAAGAACCTCTCACAGGATTCAATGTCCCACAAAAGTTAAGTATACAAAAATAAGTCCTTCATAAAATCAGAAGAAGAGGTTAGGTGATCCAATGAAATGATGGTATTATAACGCGGCTAAATCAATTTAGTTCAATCATGAATTTGGAGGACTGTCCATTATGCCTTTGTCTTTGACATTTGTTCTTGAACCAACTGGTAGCGCAAAAAATGTGTGTCTTCCATTTCCAGATGATAGTTTTAGTTTTTTTATGTTGTACAGACTGCCATATATTGAGAGCAACTTGTAGAAATCCTGCTAAGGGTGCTTCTTGTAGGTGCTTACCTCTGGATTGACACAATAAAAACAGCTGCAAAAGTTGCATAACCTAACAAATATATGTGTTGAGAAGTTATATGACTGGATGATAAGTTATACATTCTGGATGATTATAGATTAGAGTCAAGGCATGCCTCAATTTTGAAAAGAAAGTTATATTCATATGAAGCAAATTGATCAAAGTAGCAATAATTCGGCAAATCAAGGGAATTCCGCTGAAACCTTGAGATAGATGAAAACTCCTAAAAGGGAACAAATAGGATATTACTAAGTTTAGGATAGATTTGATTTGGAATAACAAGATAAGGGTTGAGCGGAAGAATGATAGGGGAAGGTTTTTTAGTAGTTTGCAGAGAAGTTCTACAATTAATAAATCAAAATAAAGTTTCAATCAGGGCGATTGCTCCAAATATTTATTTATTGTTTCTATTAAGAACTAGCAATTCATATATTATCTGATTCTGTTTCTCAGTGGATAATACCCTGTGCAAACCATATCAGCAGAATCAAACTGTTACGCCAAGAATTCAATAGTGATTCTCACTATAGGGGGACACTGGTTAACTGTAGCTTATCGGCACTAGGGCATCATGGCAAGCTCTCACTCATTATGCCAAAACCTGATTGGATTTTATGCTCAATATGCTGAGGAAGTTAGGGAAGCATCTAACGATGAACCTGCACTTTTCATGGTGATAAAGCCAGGTGATGAAGATGCCATGATCGATTTTTAGTTAGGAACTTGTCCTGAGTTGGCGGTAGATCAACAAGGTCACTCTACAAATATGACCCCCCACAAACTGCGGGGCATTATAGAATGGCTTCTGCAGGGATATAGACTTTATAAAGACGAGGCGGAAAGGCATGCACTGAGCTTATTCTGCAATCAACAGGATCAAGAAACCTGCTACGCTTTGTATATGTCCTATCTAGATGCAAATGCCACGGGGCTGTCTCATCAGTTTGGTACCTATGGTACTGAGGAATATCTAGTTGCATATGTGCAGCTGTCGATCTGCAGCTACTGCATGTGCTGGCATGCCACAACATTGAGATTAAGGACGTCGTGGGGTTTGTTCAAGCTCAGCAGAACAATACGCGCCTTTTACTTGACCGCCTTGGTCACTCTTTCTCAGAAGTTCAAGGGGCGCTTGTGTACGTGGACAACTGTGTTGTGGACGTCTGCCATCACTTGGACATTTTGGTTCCACAGTTGAATCAGGAGTTACCTCGAGTGATAGGGGAGCTGATGGATTGACACGGCCTATTGGTAGAATGGATTTGGGATGTCACCACTTTGAGAGGCAACATCAAGCGGTTTATGACAAACCTGGTGGAATGGGCTGAAGCGATTGAATCAGTGATGGCTCAGATTATAGAAAGGGTAACACTGACAGAGTGACAGATAATGATCATATTGACTCTATGGTAGCTGAGTTTAATCAACTTTGCATTGAGCGGAGTACCCTGCGGATGGTTAACCATACAACTAGCTCTTTTTGGAATCCACAGAATATTGCCAGTTGCTGAGTCAGGTTACACAGCTGGAAATTGTTAGTCAGGTGGAGCTGAACTGAGCAATTACCCTTCTGTTCGTCAAGATGGTAGTTTATAGATATGTGAGTGCAATTGGATACCCTATGACAGGCCAACAAGGAGCTGGTTTGAGAGCGAGCCGCCCTCATTAAACAAATATATGACGCCAACTGAAAAGCTCTTGATACTGGACGGAAGCACACAAGAATGAAAAGCACAGTGGAGGACATTCTTTTATGACTTCAGGCAATGGAGCGTATACTGGACTGTAAGTGAGGATTCTTCTATGAATTGCAAAATCAGTTCAAAGTGCTTCAACAGGAGGTGCAAGATGGCCGGTGTCAATGTTACTCAGTTAAAGCTGAGCAAATAATCGATAAACATTTTGATGAACATCCTGGGACAGTGGGGAAAGGTGCAATCAGTGGCGAGTTGGAAGAAAGATGCTACAGATTGGAAAGTAAATATCCCTCAGAGGTTTTGGCAGTTCATCCTCGCAACCTAACTTCTTCCAAGTTCACTTTGGTGGAGTCACATCCGTCTGTGACCCTATTCTATTTTTATTTAACCAAGGTAAGCCGACCTGGGGACGGACATTACCAAAATAAAAAATCATAATAAAAATAACGATTTAAATGAAATGCCCAAAATGGACGGATTGATTGAATTATACCTAACAAAATATCCAACCAGGTGAGCAGCGAATACTGCTATCCCTCCATGGTGGACGGGGAGGGGTAATTGGGGGGCTCGTCTTCAGCTGCATCCATCTCATCCCAGAGTAGGGTGCGTGTTAAGGTAGATAGTAAGGGTGTGGGGGCATCGGCAGCATGGGGTTTGATATCCTTAATGACTGGAACTTCTGAATAGTTGCCAGCCATCATTATACTAACGATATTTGGCCAAAGCGTCTTCAGCTTTGAGGTGGGTGTCTGGGAGTTTAATGAACGTGGCAGTGTGGGTTCAGGTTATTTTTGCTTTTAGATTCTGTGCTACTGTTATCAAATTCTGGATGGCTTCAGTGACGTTTTTGTGTAAAGTTTTCATGTTGATCTTAATTTGTGCAGTAAGATTTTTGGGGATGATGGGAGGTGGAATTCCTCCTGCAAGCGCAGCCACAGATTTGGCGGCAGCTTTGCAAAGCGGATGGCAATCTGGTGTGGCGGCTGCTTCTACTGCAAGCTGGTAGTCGCTGTAGAATGGTTTGGCATTAGGTTATGGGACATATTTCTGAGGCAAAAATTTTGCATCCCATTCTGCGTTACAGAGCCGCTTGACTTTCAGCGTCAGTTCTTCAATGACGTTACCTGATGCATCAGTTTCATCCAATAACTCCCATGGATTTTGGTTGGATTGGATTAGGGAATCAGCATACGGTTGAGGTTTGTTTGATTCATTTGTGGACACATGGGAATGAACTGGGATCCAATCTCAATGTTTGGTTTGATGAATTATATATGGCATTGGGGCAAGGTGGATGCTGATTGGTGACTGTAGGTGCAGCTGCAGCATCAGGCATTGGAGGAGGGGGAGGTAGGATCGTACCCTATATTGGAGTTGGTGCGGGGTGGGTGGTGGATTGGTGGGCGTTGGGCCAACATTTGGCGTCAGTGGAATTTTCTGAGTACGGGCATTTGCATTTTGAGTGGTCTAACTTGAAACAGGATGGACAAATCGTCCATCCGCCCTCAACGAAGGCCCAGAATGGATGGTCAGGGGCAGATGGGATGATGGCACAAGGGGGAATTGCCAAAGAAATTTTTGTAAATTCAGGGCTGATTGTGGCATACGCCCAAGTCCCAGCGAGGCGTGTGGCCTCATTTGGGACCACAAATTGTAAGATGGGTTGGCGCTGTAGGCTGCCAAACCTTCCATCAGCTCCTGGTGGAGCACTTTGGGGGGGGAGGTGTGGGCAAACCAGCGAACTGGACCACTAAGGTGGTGTCCATTGGGAGCTGGGTCCAAGTTGTTGGAAGGAGAATATTATTAAATATTAGCAGCACCATTGCCACAGTGGCTTCATTGGCTTCACAGGGGAATCCAAGATCAAAGTACCCCCTTATAGGGGCGGAAGTCAATGGAACAGGCTGGTGTCATCACCGCCTGAGCCACTTTGATAATGGCTTGGTCGTTGTATGGGAAGAATTTCCCATATTTGACCCTAAGGCCTAAACGCATGTTGCTCTGGGGGAGCACCAGGGGGCAGCGTGGCACCGCTTGGGTTCAGGTGAGATGAGTATCGAGATCCTTGGGAGGAACAAATCGTCCAAATGGTTTGGAATGACTGGGCGAGCCAATCCAAGCGCGTTTTCCTGTTGGACAGAAAATGGAGGGGTGAGTTTCGCCACTGCCCCACGCTGGGACAGTCAGCAGGGGATATGGAAACTTTGGAGCAAGACTTTGGTGTGCGATTAAGTGTTTGCTTTTAATTTACCAATTTAATTTTCTCAGAAATTTATGCTGAGCAGAGAGAGAGCTTGTGTGACCCTATTCTAGTTCACAAAGAATGTTTCTCCTGGTCATTTAGAACCTATTTTGGGTGTTCCTCATGGCTGGAGACTGGCAAGGTGATTTTGTTTGGATTGAGAAGTTACTGCCCTTTAGTCATGATGGGAACATGCATGGGTACTTTAAATGGTTTGAATTCGCCATAGAAGGGGCATTGGATTGGCAGAAAGAAAAACTGTTGCTGTCCGCTTTAGACGTGGAGAGAACTGATCAGGTCATCTGTTACCTCCAAGATAGTTCCATATCTCATCAAGAAGTAAAGGAGACTGTGCTCCATCTATTTGGGGCGCAGCTAAAATGGCACAGCGTAAGGCCGACTTTATAACCATTCAGTTTCACAAAAACAAGTCCCTAGTGGATTTCGCAGAGCAATTCACATCTGAAGCCCATGTTTTGCTAGGAGCCAATATTTTATCCACCTAAGATGTAAGCATAGCGATGACAGCAGCAGTTAAACCATACCGTGAAATGCATAATGTTATGTCACACATACTGGACGAAGATGTGGGGTCTATTTGAATCGTGAGCACTTTGTGCCATCTCTCAACCATGTTCAGTGCTCCCAATGTGGAGCGGAAGGCTCCTGCTATTGTTGAGGCATACTCCTCAGGATATGGACAGCAAAGACCTAGTTATAAGCCATTGGGAAATATTCATCTGCCTTATATGTTGGCGGATACTTTTTGCCCTCCATACACTCAGCTGCCCCGTCCCCAGCCTATCTTCAATACTTTTGCTAACTTTTGACCCAGACCTTCCGTCACAAACTATAGATGCGAGCCCTTTATGAATGCTTGCTTCTCGTGCAGACAAAAGGAATATTATGCAATCAATTGCCCAGGCAACCAGAAGGTGTATGGGGTGCCATCTGGTATGAGTGAGCAGGGAAAAGCTCAAGCGGAGTAGAGATGGGATGCTATATCTCTGATAATTTGTTTTTTTATCCTTAACAATCCCCAAGAGTCTCTTTGTGTTGGGCTCAGAGCCCAGACTGATGACTTATTATAACAACAACTTCTGGTGGATACCTCACCTCCATTCTAGAGAGCGACTATTCCCCTTCAGGTTCTGAGTTCCGCTGAGATGTGAAAAAGCCATATGAATGTCAAATCCTGGAACAAAATGGCATAAGTAATGCTGGACCCTCTACTGACGTCGCCTCACTAGTGGGGTTTAACGCAGCCATTCTAGTAGAAAAGATTGCTCAGGAGTATCCTCATGTCAGTATGGGTATATCCTCTTTCCTTCATAACAAAAACCTTTGGGCGTTCACATAATAAACACCAAAGGTTCTTCTTAAACAGAGTGTGCCTACTGTATATTTTAGTTCAGAACACAAAAAACCGAGATATTATAGATACTGGTGCCCCAGTTAATATAATTTCCACCATGCTCGTGGCCAAGCTGCCGCTGAAGCCTGATGTAAATCACATAGTAGTTTAATGGACTCTGGGGGAACAGAGCACTGTGTCCAAAGGTGCTACAGCGCTACCTTTGCATCTTGGTTCAATTAGGGCTTCCGCTCCAGAGGTGGTTCTGCAAATTAATAACTACAATATGCTAATTGATGCTGCATTCATGAGGTGATTCGGAGAAGTCATCAAAATGGCGGAAGAAACCATTAGTATTTTGGGACAACATATTCCCATTTACTTTACCCCTAGCATAATCTCAACAGATTCGTTCCACTCCAGCCAGATCAATTTGATGTATAGTGATGGGATGATTCCTGTTTAATATTGGAGAATGAAGCGGAGGACCAGAGCCCTCCCCAACCAGCTTTATGAGTATAAAGGTATTCCGCTATGAGATGCAAGCGCTTGTAGCATACCTTCTGGGCATCAGCGCATAATAGGAACTGAGCTCGAAATGGATGTCATGAAGGGCTATACAGGGAAATTGTGGGCCCCTATCAGAAATTGCAGCTTGAACCCCATGTGGCTCAAGGGTATTGTTTTCAGTAATTAGGGAAGTGAAGGTATTGCTAGCGAGCCTACAGAAGGATTCAATGACAATCTAAAAGCATCAAGTGGTGGCTTATCTACAATTGGCCTCTATTGACGAGGTATACCATGTTAATGACTTCAAATCGTGAAAGACCTTTGCCTACCAGCAATTCATTCATTTGGCGTAATGGCAGTGGTTCCATGGGAAGCTCTAACTGGATTGTCAGCGGAACAGAAAGATAAGGCAATAGCTTTATTTTAAAAATACCAGGATATTTTTGCTTCAGATAACCACAATTTGGGGTGCGCCCAAGGGGTGGTGCATCAGGTAGATATGGGAGATCAACCTCCCATTTGATCATGGCCTATTCAGCACTCTAAGACAGAAGAAGAGGTTGTCTCAAATGAAGTAGACAAATTGATTGAATAAGGGATGTTAGAGCCATCTATGATTCTGTGAGCATTGCTGGTGCTTATTGTTAAGAAAAAAGATGGCTTAAACTGGGTGGTCATTGACTATCAAAAGCTCAATAGAGTAATGAAGAAAGATTACTACCCCCTTCCATGGATTGATGACTGTTTAGATTGACTTGGAGGGGCTAATTCTTTTTGCCATAGGTTTGATACATTTTACTGGCATATCGAATTACCAGTAGCGGATCATGAAAAATGCGCTATAATCACTTCAAAGGGTTTATTACAGCCTACACAGATACCACAGGGTTTGTGCAACGACCTGGCTACGATCCAGCGTGCTATGGATACAATATTGGGTGATCTGAAGCTGTCCTGCGTTTTAGTTTACCTTGATGATACCATAATGTTCTTTCAAACATTCACAGAATATCTTGATCATCTGGAACAAGTGTTCCGCCAACTTTAAAATGCTAATATCAAGATCAAGACTCAGAAGTGTCATTTTCTAAAGAGCAACTGGAATACCTTGGATTCTTGGTGGACTCAAAGGAGCTAAAACTGCAGCCAGTGAAGGTGGAAGCTATAAGCAAGGTGACCCTGCTAGGTAATAAATGAGATATTCAAGTGTTTTGGGGATGGTTGGGTACTACTGGAGGATCATTCCTAACTTCAGTTGTATTGGGACACCGCTCTTTGAGTTGTTGAAGAAAAATGCCACTTTTGACTGGATGGAACAATGCCAAAAAGCTTTTGATGTCTTATGAACTGCATTGGTGAGTGCACCCATTTTGCAATACTCCAACTTTGAAAAACAATCATAGTACAGACGTACTCATCACTTTCTACTGTAGGGATAGTATTATCTCAGAAGGATGATGACGGTGTAGAGCATCCTGTCACATTTTGTAGCTTTAGATTAAACTGTCATGAATGAAATTACACTATGACTGAATGGGAGTGCTTAGCAGTGATTTATGCATATAAACAATTCTGAGTATACCTCCATGGGGTGAAATTCCAAGTGGTAACGGATCATGCCTCCTTGCGCTGGCTGCAAAATCTTTGTGAACCTGAAGAACAACTCATGCGATGGGCATTGAAGCTCCAAGCATCTGACTTTGAGATTGTACATTGGCGGGGAGAGAAACATAAAAATGCGGATTGTTTTAAAGTTACCAACAGTCGCTATTATGGTAGATTTGGCTGACATTATATATGAGAAGATAGTGGTGAACAAATACCATAAAGAACTGCCACAAGTGATCAAAGTGCAGACGGGCTTAGGCAGGACACCTTCCAACGTGAAGGGGAACTATATAAGTGGATTGTGGATTTGACGATAAGTTTCCTTAAATATTCCGCCAGACCATAATTTTGGATTCACATTGGGTGGTAGGGCATGGTGGTTTGCGTAAAACATTAGAGTTTTTGAGACCCTGCTACTATTGGGAAAGCATGCATTATGATGTGTTAGAAATGGTAAGCTGTTGTCATCAGTGCCAAATGGAGATACCTTTCCATAAGAAGACCATATACAAGCTGGTTAATCCCAGTTCGCCTAGAATACTGTTTCTATTGATGTAGTGGGACCTTTGACAACTGGTGAAATCTGATTTAAGAATTAATCGTAGCAATTGATCATCTGAAGAGATGGGTGGAAGTCAGGGCGACTAACGATTTGTGGGTCACTACCACCAAGTTTATCTTGGAGTTTTACATAAAGTTACATGGTCATCCGCAGTTCATCTTAATGGACAACGGAACTAATTTTGCCTTGCATATCCTGCCCAAGTTAAACGAATTGTCGACAATATGTGGGGTCTTAACTTCACCCTACCATCCAGTATCCAATGGAATGGTGGAAAGGGTCAAAAGATCATTGGTTAACATACTTTGAAAGCTTGCGAAAGATTTACCCTCAGAATAGAGTACCCTTCTACCCACAGCTGTCTTTGCATAATTTATCAGCTACCACTCGTCCACTGGCAAGAATCCTTTCCAACTGCTCTATGGTAGACATCTGACTTTACCTGCCCTGCTTTACTGTGTGTGGAGGATACTGGCGGCATAAAACCACAGCAGTATTTGATGAATTTAATGGAGATGCTGATCAAACTACAAATGGAAGCTTATTCTACCAGTTTGGCTAAGAAGATTTGTGATCAGGTGACTGACCAGAATAGACATAGTGGACTCCCGCAGCTTGTTGTAGATGATCATGTTTTGTTTCATGACCAAAATGGATTTGGCAGAAGAACGAGATCACTAACATCTGGACTGGGCAATTTGATTTAATCAAGGAGAATGGTATCTATGCCTACACCATTAAGGAACCCGTGGGTGGATGGATTATCAACTGAGTTCACGAAGAACCTTTAATAATAAAAGAAATAGGAGCATATTGTCCAGCCAAAGGGGGGTAATGTCGAGAAGTTAGTATGACTGGATGATAGGCTATACATTCTGGCGGATCAGAAATTAGAGTTGAGGCTTGCCTCAAGATTGAGAAGGAAGTTATATTCATATGAAGTGAATCAATCAAAGTAGCAATAGCTTGGTGAATAGAGTGAATTTCTCTGAAACCTCAATATAGATGAAAATTCCTGAAAGGGAATGAATAGAAGATTACTAAGCAGAGGATGGATTTGACTTGAATAAAGAGATAAGAGTTGAGCAAAAAATGAGAGGGGGAGGTTTTATAAGTAGTCTTCAGAGAAGTTCTGCATTAAATATATTATAATAAAGTGCAATTGGGGCGATTGCTCCATATATTTATTTATTGTTTCTATTAAGAGTTAGCAATCCACATATCATCTGATTACATTGCTCAGTGGCTAATACCTTGTGCAAACCAGCTCAACAGAATCAAACTGTTACACCAAGACTTTAACAATCCATAAGTTAAGACCAAAAAGCAGGTCATAAAAAGAACCAGCAATTGGCAGATAGATAGAGAAAAGAGATCCCCTATTTTAAATAAATTTGGGTTTATGACACATTTTAAAATTAAAGATTATTATAGAACCTATCCCTATATAAAGACCTGATCATGCAATATTTTATTGTAAATTTCCCTCATAAAAAATGGTTAATGGAGAAGTACTCATGAATCAAATGCGCTTCACGCTTCTTTAATATTGCATTGATTTGTTAGATTACCATACTTTGGATCCAGCAAAACATTATCCTATCATTATTGGTCCTGTTAATTATGGTGTCAACTTCTAAATAAAGTGGTTTGTTTCATTTAGTTAGCGCCTTTATTCCAATCTAAATTCTCATTCCATCTAACATGTTCCTGATCCAGGTTATTGAGTTTGGAATCAAGGAGTCAGACTTTAGATATTACTTACCTGACCAATCATATTAATTTAAATTTTTTCATTATATTAACTTAGCTATATTGACCAATCAAACTCTCAATAATGTCTTCACTATGTAATGATTTGATTGTCTATAACCAATCAGTTACCTATAATATTTATTTCATTTCTTGGCAATTTAACTCAATTCCAGCTTCCAATTAATTGGGAAATTAATTATAATTTAAAGCCCTCTTTGGGTCTTTAAAAGGGGTCGTTTTGTCATTAGATACAGTATTAATTATAGGGTAGTAGAGGAGTGGTAGCATAGCGGGGTGGTTCCTGCTCCACTCTGGGTCGGGTTTTGATTATAAACATGTCCAAAACCAGCCAGGCTTAATAAACTTGGTATGATATAACTGTCCCAAGATTGACCCGCCTCATTTGCAACGTTTAGGGTAGTATTTGATTGAACTTTTGAAATTAATTCATCTATTTTTCCTTAAAATATCATAATTCTATAAATGGTTTAAGCTATTATATACATGGACATCTTACTATAAGAACAACCATCCAGATGTCCAACAATATAGTTATAGAATAGGTCTTTATATTATCATAAAGAATAGCATGCTTTAATACTTCAGTTATCAAGTAAAGTATTCATCTCCAGCCATATCATTTCATAGCTTATAATAACTTCTTGTATATATAGTGTCTAGTTTTAGGTGTATTGACTTAATATTGTATTAGATAATAAAATGATTATTGTTTTTTACTAAAATAATACCACTTTTTAATAGTACGTTTTTATAAGTGCTTTTTATTAACTTACTTACTGGTATTTTTACTATCTTGTGATTATAGCATTAATTTGACTTTATTAATGCAAGCTGTCACTAATAACTGGGGTTAAAAGTGAATATATTTTAAATTTATATTAAAAAATTTTAATTGGGTAAGTCTGACCATAAGACGGATACTTATAATAGACACTAATAGCAGAACACCAAGATACAAGAAAGGCACCCCAGAGTAGCTGAATCTACCTCCTGCTGCCAGCGGGACCACCAGTGGAAGGAAGAGGACAAGCAGATGAAGAGGCCTGGGACAATACCAAACATTAATGAAGGATAAAGTCCAACAAGAGGAACTATATGGGGAACTAGGATGACACTAACTGGCGTTGGTGGGATGGTAGGTGGCCAAACAACTAAGCTCAAAAGTGACATGTAAGGTGGGAGTGGACGCAAAGCACAGCTTTACGGAGGGTTGGGGTAGTGCCAGACAGTATGCCAAACTATAGTGTGGATCATCCATAGTTCTATTGCAACAATTAAGGCGTATAGAAGGGTGGATAGGGGAGTTCATGGAAAAGGCGAAGATGTTCTTAGACAGGCTGAAAGTCTGTTCACACTCCTGGCAAAAGATGTTCATAACATCCCACCAGATCGCCTGTGATTGCAGGCAATCTTCCAAGTGATGGGCTAATGATCCATATTGACTGCACACGATGCATGAAAATTGAGAGGGTTGGACTGCTCAGCATTCTGAAACATCTTTCTCAGGCATCACCACACATGGGTTCGAATATGGGGTTGTAACAGAGGATGGTGTGTACTGCCAAATGTCTTTCTGTGTCTCCAATGAGTATAGGATGTCCAACTTGTCAAGATAGTCCATACAATCAATGAGGGGGGCATTGGGCTACCAGATTGTTCAAAATGGCTTTCATATGGGGTTCTTGTTTAGAACTGAGAGTAGGGCGACCCCTCTGGGCGTTGTGTCCACTGATGCTGATTATCCACTCAGCGCTCCACGTGGATAGGAGATTACTATTGAATTGGGGTGGCATCCCATGTGGGCCTACAGCAGAGGAATGAGAGGCCAGATAGTTAAGTAGAGAATGGGAATGGGTGTGATTGCGGAGGCAAAGAGCATGGGCATAATTGGAGTGAGCTGCACGTGACCAGTGTTTTTCTGAGATTGTGGGGTTTATGACTGCAGTGAACCAGTTGCTATGTATCTTGGCGGCATGGGCCTCAAAGTTGAGCAGACCCATATTACTACTATGGTAAGGTCCAATCATGACATCCAGGCGCACTGGGGGAGGGCGGCCTAACCAAAGCTACCCTTGTAGGCTGGCGTATAAAGAGGTGAAGAAAGAGGGGAAATGCGACAGCATGGGCCACAAAACAGAATTTTGACAGGAGCATAGGGTTGACAAGCACAACCTGGCCTGTGAGGGTAGTTGATGGGATCTGAGGGAGGCGATGCACCTTGTGATATTGTCAAGGATATGGTGCTCCATTACTGATGAAGCAAACCCTCCTGCCTCCAGCCATACTCCCAGATGGCGCATAGGGCCAGCAGGTGGTCTTGGCACAAAAGGGATTACTAGCAGGGCAGTATGGGGTGGCTGGGACAAGCGAACTATAGATCTAGCTGCTGAAGCAGGCTGATTATAGGGTGCTGGTGATCAGCAGGCTTGGTACCAGCTGAGAAGAATGATTTTGGGTTTGAAGCATTAAGGGCGGCATTACTAACCCTGGGGTTTTCATGGATAGTTGCCTAAAGCGCTCGTGCATCATGGTTATCAGATACTCCAACCTCACAATCATCAGCGCATTCCAGCATCCTAATAAGCGCTTTGCCTTGCACATAGACCCCAGCAAGTTGTGAATTCACATTACATAAAGCGGGTTGAGGCTGAGGTTGTACAAGTGTGGACTTAAAGGGTCCCCTTGGCGGAGACCCCTTTGAGATTGAACCACTTCAGCGAGGAAACCAGGGCAACGCACAGCCATGGTGGCAGACTCCGTGAGCAACATGACCCATTTTATGAACCGGTGGGGGAGGTGGAATTTAAGAAGGCAGGCTTTGAGGTAATCCCAGTTGACCCTATCATAAACTTTTTTGGTCTAAGAACACAAGTGCTCTAGTAGCCGAGGATTGGCAGACATCAGCTATGGTGTAAATGTTGTCCCATATTGACTGCTTGGGGATAAAAATGAATTGTTCAGAGGAGATTATTTCAAAAGCAACTACTCCAAGGCAGTTGGCCATAATTTTAGTGAATAACTTATTATCTGTATTAGTAAGTGAGATGGGGCATCAGTTCGCCAAGTCATTCTTTCCCCCTTCTTATACAGCGTTATCATATAGGACTCCTGGACCCCAGGAAGGAGGCGCGTTTATAAAAGATAATTGCCCTTGGGGCAAGCATTAGTGAGGAGAAAGAAACAAAATATATTTTGTAGAACTCATACAGAATCCCATCTGAGCCTAGACACTCCTTGTGCATTGCACCGTGAATGGCATATGAGAGTTCATCACAAGTGTTTAAATTTATTAACTACATGGGCGATTAACCTGGAAGGATAATTCCTTCTTTAAGCCTAGTGCAGGTTTTGTTCAATACAAGTTTGAAACCTGTACAGGTAGAAAAAAATTTTTGGTGTGGTATATTTGTCCCAAGGTCAACCCACCTTAAATACTTTTTCTTTTTTCTTCCTTTTAAATTCTTAAACTCCAAGTATTGGGAAACGGTGCGGATATGTGCGCCAACAAAAAACCATCAACTTTGGCTGGTTTGGCTGGTTTGGACTTAAAAATTCAGAGTAAAAGTTTTGAGCTTTGACTGCTAAATTGGCTAGAGTGTCTTCGATGGAGCTGTCCAGACACCTCACCTGTGTGCAGGCCAAGCTCTGTTGCAGTGCAAAGATTTTATGGAAAAATTAGGCAGAGCATATTTTACCTGCCATTATATGTTTGCATTGAACTAGACAATCACAATGTTTGTGTTGTAATACCAGTGCGTTGTGACGAGAAGACACTTGCCCACTTATGACCCCAAGATGGGCTGTACCCTGCAACAGGGACATCATACTCCAGGTGGCCACTTCCACTAGCAGTGCTTAATAACAACTGAGGCAGCGTGAGAGTGATGTAAGGAGATATGGTGTGCCTAAAGGATGGTTTTAATTTAAAGGCTGACCAATTAGAAAGTGGATCAGCACAGAATGGTGTGGCAAACTCTAATGCCAAAGTTTTGGTGTCCTCCCATGCTGAAAACATGGGTGATATGATCTTGCAGGTCGAATTTTGCACCATTTTGCCGCCTGTGACACTGAGCTTGATAAAGTGAAAGGTATTGAAACCATCCTGTAGTTGGAGAAATCAATTTTTGTCCTTTTAAAGTGTTCAATCTAAGGGCAAAAGTTTAATAGGGCAAGAATAAGATCAATGCAGGAAATAGACCTCAGCTGACCGTTGTGCACATGGGGATGGGACATGTTGAGTAGCAACACTGCATGCTTAGAGAGGGTATAAAACAGCTCCAAGATAGCTTTTAGAAAGTAGAGTCAAAGGTGCCCCTGTGAGGAGGTAGGCGTTGAAGGCCAGCAGTTGGTGGCTGGGTTATCCCATCAGTTCAGGTCACCCACCACAAATGGATTAGGTGAAAGTGGAAGGGAAGTTATGGCTGAGATGAAATCCCAGTGAGCCCACGTACAGGTCAGGGTGCAAACATTAACTATAGCGTGCGCTTCATTGTTTTATGAAAAGGACCTGACCAGCACATGACCATTAGGATACAATTTTTAGATATAAATTAAAAGCTACAGGTTGCATGTATAAGCACCCCACAGTGCGGTGACCAAAAAGAAAGATAGGGGAGGAGCATGATTGCCCATATGTCCTCAGCACCATGTGGGAAGTGGATTTCCTGAATTTCCAGGATGGCTACAGGTAATTTTCTAAACAACTCAGTTTTTTACCCTAGGACGGTGATTCCTTGAGTCCAGAAATGTTCAACATCCCTAATGTGAAGGAGACCTCCATCGCACCTTAGGTGCAATGGGAAGAGCCCCCTTACCTTTTCTCCGCCTCTTTTGCAGCACGCTTCTCTATGGCACCACATGTGTTTTGTGCTACTGAGTAAGTGTCCTTAAGGGTATCCTTCACTTTGGTTTTAGTGTTGGTTTTGGTGTTTTTTTGATTTAAGTTGATTTATTGTTATGAGGTGCTCCTGAAGTGCACCACTAGAGGTTGACAAAACTCAGTGAGGGTTGGGTGGGGAATCTATTTTGATTGGTGCATAGTAACTTTTCAAAAGTAAATCCAGCTCAAACACATGATCTTCAGGTTGGTGGGCCTAATCTGATTAATGAGCGGATTCTTAAGCCACTTCAGCTGTGAACAACTTGATGTCAGCTTGAGTCTGGGCAGGTGGAACCATGGACGCTGACAAAGCTGCTCCCTTGGCCACTGCTCTAAAGGACTGTTTGGCCTTTTTGCTCCCTTGTAGGGACACAGGTTTTATCTGAATGTAACACCTCTGTGCACCCCACGGGAAGGTAGCATCGGTGTCAATAAAAGATTTGTAATGGGAGTCTGCTCTTCCCATTGCATCAGGGAGGATTTCATTCTGAGTGATGTCCTCTATGGAAGGGCAAGTGTGTGTCTTATGGCCAAAAGCATGACAAAAGGTGCAGATAGGGGGTGCACTATCCACTGCAACATGGAATGGACAGGATTCTTGCCCACCAGTATTGATAATAGCGTTGTGGGGAATTTGGGTTAAGTCTTTTACAATGACTGCAGTTGGGGTATTCACTGCAATTGCTTTGCCCATGCTAAGATCTGGCATAAGCATGAAGCGCTTCATTTCAAAAAAGTTAAGTTCCCATAGCTTCTAAGCTCAACTGAGAGGTGGGCTCCAGTACTTCACATTTACCGTTGTGGGGAGGAAGTCAAAAGAGACAAATATTCGGTTTGATTTGGTCCAGTGTGTGAGCTTCATTTTGACCACCCATTGACCATCCAGGAGATTGACCACTACACATACCTGAGCAGCAGTGTCTGCTGCTTGCGTAGTTTCAAACCTGAGGTCCAACCAACCATGGGTCATAGAATGTGGTGCAACATATGCAGCTGCCAGGAAGTGTTTGTGCACATCACCACAGAACATTTCCCAAAAGCTGTTAAATTATTATCCATAAAAACTCAAATACCATGCTCCACAGATTACATGGACTGGAAATGTGGAGTTTTTATGTGCTGGTTGCATTTTCTTGCCAGGCTAAAATCACCAGTAAAATACTCACCTCTGTTTTCATACTTTTATCTAGGCCACCAATGTTGCGGGTGTAAACTTTTGGGTAGTTTGATGCACAGGTTGGTTGTAAAACAATATAAAAACACTAGTTTTATGACAGCAACTAGTAGGTTGAGTCCTCAAAATAAGTGGCAATGAATCCACTCTAGTAACTGTAACTTGAGAAAAAAACTAGGAACTTATTTTTCGTTTGATCTTCAATTTTAGAAGTAAATATAATACATTACTGTTGTATTCTGTTTTATTAGAGAATTTTAGGGGTTTTATAGGCAGAAGGCGAATACCTTTTCAGACATCCTCTGAAAATCAACTGATTGGTCTCCTGATACTTCTAACCCTTAGCATTAACTTCCAATGATGGCAAATACCTTTGTTTTAGTTAATCCTCAGCAGTGTAACCTTTCACAGATCAGCAACCATCACCTTGTGTTATGAACTGTACCCAGATGGGCTGGGGCCATGTTACCTTCATATGACTACTAGCTACTGCCAAAACAAGTGTTAAAACGATTCAGTAACTTCATAAAAACGACCCTAATCATTCAGATTACTGTATGAATAATTGACATGGCAATTCGCTATTGGCAACCAAACCCTCATCAAATTCATAATCAACGTTATTAGGATAATACCTGACAAAACATCAATTAAAACCAATCATTGGAGTATATTCATTAGTTTATTACAACTAACAAATTAGTCAGGGATGATCCTGACAAAATATTAATTGAAACCAGTAGTCAGATTATATCCTTTAGTTAATTTTGACTGAAAATTTAGTCAGCAACCATTTCAGAACTATATTGTTTTTAACAATCTTTGAAATTTTAATTGGCAAGCAAGATGGATAATGTGGTTAACCAAATTTCCAACTCATCCCACGCTTGACCAGATTACACAGCGAGATTTTTTTTCAGAAGCAATTGCTTCTTCTCAAGACTTAACTAACAAGCCTAGTTCAGAGTGTTTATCATTGAACTTAACTAGCTCATTAGTTCAGCGGTCCCTTTCTTAATGTTCCTCTGTTGAGTGTGATCCTATGGCCTCATGCCATACCAGGCATACTTAGGCATTATTGCCTGTCATAGTTTGAAAAACCTGTACTCCCCCAGGTTGGGCTCATCCTTTGTGATCATAAAAAATCTTGTTCATTTCTCGCGACTCTGGACTAATTCCAGCGATCCAGTTGCAACACGAGCTTACCCTGCTGATAAAGTAGGGAACAGCGCCTGATGATTTTGAGTACAAAAAATAGAAATCATTTTTAATATATAGTTTTTTATTTTTCAGGTTATTTTCTTTTATATGCCGTTTACTGATGTTTTTTATATGTTTCTGATATATATTTATTCTTTTTTAGTGACAGTTTTTTAAAAACTTGCTATGAACTCAGTTAACTATACAACCATAGAGGATATTTTTGATTGTATAGGCATCCATTGCCAATTTGAAAAAAAAAATTTGAAGGGGCCTATCCATAAGGCATCCAGCTTATTTCAGCGGCCAAATCCTTGCATATCACAATATGATACTTTTTCCCCAATTTCAAATCTTTTTATGGGTTGGAATTTTTTTATCTTCATACGTTTTAGCCTGGATCCTTTTGAAGGGCTTCTGCGAATGCATGGGATTGTAAATCAATCATAATATTGGCTAATCAATTTAAATATTAGTCCAGACTCATCCCTGAAATTAATTCCAATGCTGAGTATAGAATTGGTGGTAAGGCGGCTTTTCTTCCATATAGCAATTCAAAGAGTGTTTTCCCAGTTGAGAAATGATAGCTGACATTATAGGCAAATGTCACCAAACTTAAGTATGAAGCCCAAGAAGACGTTTTTCCTGCAACCAGATTTCATAACGTAGAAGCTAAGGTAGAGTTCACTCTCTCAACTAGTCCATTAGTCTCTGGCTGATATGGGACCTGTACAACCCCTTTGATCCCCATCAGTTCATTCAATTGGGTATGACAAAAGAGGTAAAGTTCGTTCCATTATCATTTAGGATCACATGGGGACAGCCATGCCAATATATCATTTGATCCAGAATATATTTGGTAGTATTCATTGCATTAACATGAACCATATCCTTGGTTTCAATCCATCAGGTCAGGTAATCAATTGCAACTATGATATATTGCATTTCTCTATTGATTGTACTTAGAGGTCCCATGACATAAATTGATACTGTATGCCAGGCAAATCCTGGTTGCATTAACCGATATCCAGCCACACTTTTGTGTGGCTTGTGGACTGACACTCTGTACAACAGGAAAGCAAATCCGCTATGTCATAGTTTAATGATTTCCAATGGTAATATTGACGAATATACTCTAGAGTTTTCTTAGGCCATCATAGCCAACAATTTTGTGAGTGACACGAATTACTTTCATTCAGATGGTTTTGGGAACAGAAGCCTTTTATCACTCACTAACTTGAATAACTGTCCGTTCTTTTGTTCTGTTCCCTCTATGGCTTTTTGTAATGCCTTTTGAACTTCAGGGCTCGTCCTCCAACGCTCCTTTAACCATTCATTCAAATAGGAAATCAGCGTAATATTGTACTGCAATAATTTCCAGTAGTCAGGATAATCCATCAGCATTTTGGTTTTTATCCTCATTGCAATGTTCGATTTCATAATCAAGAGCTTGAAACTTCAAGGCCCATTGTCCTAGTCTCCCTTCAGGTTCTCTTAAGTTATGCAACCAACGGAGAGATTCATGATTGATTTTAACCTTGAAATGTGTCCCATGAATATAAACACAAAATTGCTTGCAATTGTAGATAACTGTAAGAAATTCACACTCTTTGACTGTATAATTCCTTTCAGCCTTAGTTAAAGTACGTTGACATATGCCACTGGGTGCGCTTCACCTTGTTCATCCACTTGGCTAAGTATGGTACCTATCGTTATGAATAATGTATCTGATTGTATAATAATTGGTCGATCAAATTTGGATATTTTAGTATTGGCTTGTCATCAAGTATTGCCATAATTTGTCAACCGCTCCTTGGGCCATCTATTCCATTTGAACCCTTTTTTGGATCCTTAAGTAGATGTAATAATGGAACTTTTATATTGCGAACTCCTTATTAAACTGGGATAATAACTGACATTTTAAAAAGACCTGGATTTCACAAACAATTTTGGCAATGACATCAGCTCAATAGCATCGATTTTTTGAGACTGTAATCCATCTGCATTTATAATGAAGCTCAAATATTCTAACTGCTCCTTAAAGAAGTGACACTTTTAGGGCTTGATTTTAAGATTGGTAGCGGCTATTTTTTTCCTACTTCCTTTAAGTGTTGTAGGTGCTTGTTGAATGTTCAACTTAATACGTTGATGTCATCTAGATGGACTAGAGCACAGGACAATTTGAGGTCACATAAGATGGTATCCTTAGCCCGTTGAAAAGTTTCAGGGGCATTACAAAAGCCTTGAGGCATCCATGCAGGTTGGTAAAGCCCTTGTGCAGTTATTATGGCACACTTCTCCTGGTCCTCAGATGACATATTAATCTGCCAATACCCTGATATGAGGTCCATCAGCGAAAATAATTTAGCTCCACCTAACTGATCTAACGCATCATCAATTCGTGGCAAGGGGTAAGAGTCTTTTTTGTGATTTTATTAAGATGGCAATAGTCAATTACAACCCAATTTGACCCGTCCTTCTTTTTGATGATTAGAATTGGACTAGCCCATGGGCTGAATGAAGGCACAAGCAAACCATGCTCTAAAAATTTTTCTATCTCTCTGGAAACTACTGCCTCAGCTGCTCATGACATTCATATAGGTCTTATTCTAATTGGGGCAGCTTCTCTGGTGTCGATTTGATGGAGTACATTTTCTGCACACCTTAGATAATAGTCATTTTGTGCAAAAATAGTCTGATATCATTCGAATAAAGCCAATACTTAATTTGGCTGATCTTTGTTAATCCTAATAATTGTTCCCAAAC
The DNA here is from genome assembly GCA_022478985.1 of Massospora cicadina. NCBI lineage: Eukaryota > Fungi > Entomophthoromycota > Entomophthoromycetes > Entomophthorales > Entomophthoraceae > Massospora > Massospora cicadina. Next base: position 153,225 of record JAKSZP010006653.1, on the reverse strand, counting down.
AATTAATGTAAAATGCTTCTAGCTAATCTGGTAATCCCATTTAAACTAAATCCATAAATTTGTGAAAGGAATGGAGCTCTGTTATATGGATTAACTGGGTGAACGCAGCTACTTAATTCTGTTTGAATTTTAATCAGCGAGTATCACAGATTAGCTAACAGAATATGAATTTCCCCATGACCAGGTATTAGGATTCCTGGAGCTACCTAAGGTTTAATTCCTGATCTTTGCCAGGGAGCCTCAATTTAGACATATAATTGCCCAGAAATTTTCAGCGTCAGTCTAGTATTAACCACTGTCTGCATTCCATGAAGTATGATTAATTCCTTTTTTGCTCAGTTTAGAATTCCTTAGTCTTTGTTTATGTTTTGGTAAAGACTAGATCTTTTTTCCAACTAGTTTATAAACCAACAGGAATGATGCCATCCTTATACATCACATTTATAATGTTATTTCTTCATTGAAGGGGGGCTTCTGTAAGTCCCAGGGAATGTCCCCTGTGCATAGATTGATCCCTTTTTCTGTTTCCGAGTAAGAAGGTACCAAAGAGGGTGGCAGTACCCCTCATCACCCAGGGCGACCTCACCCACATTGTAGACAAGTGCTGGGTAACAGCCCTTCCTCTTCAGATTCCTCCCCCGGTGCCCACCTTCACCTCAGAAGAACTAGTACACTTGATCAGGGAAATTTGTGCTGAGATCGCTGAAATGAAGTCATTTGGTCCAAAATCGAGTGGGAATAAGCCTAATGATTGGATTCCATATAGTCAAAAAGGGGCTAAGACCGATTTTTTCATCTGGAAGCGCTGAAGGTTTCAATTCAGCTAACACCATGATTGCAAAAATTAACCCCCTCCCAAAAATATTAGAATAATCCCCAACGTGCAGGTAATAGCATTGGACACCATCAATGAGGGTTCAAATCTCTCTGCCAGAAAATTGGGCGAAGCGTCTGATGCAACGCTTTTGACCAAACAAACATCCCAGCGACCGGGCATGGGCAGGTTGGGCATCCCAAACCCATTCCCAATCAATTGGGACCGCCCTATGTGTGGTGGCCTTGGGGGATTCCTGCTGCTTGTAGGGCTAAACGCTGTCATGCTAACTGTCATAAACACAGTTGAGCCCCAATTTGGGCATTTGAGGTTGAACTGACAGTGACTCGGTCTGCCACTGAATCCTTTGATGTCAGTCCCCAGTGAATTTATCTGCCCCGTTCCCAAATAATTAGCCAGTTAGGTCGAAATTGAGGGTCTTGATCCCAGCTTGTCCTCGCATCAATTGATCACTATTTAATCAGTTGCATTGCACTGAGAAAATTGTTAGTCAATTTTCTTAATTTCCTTTACAATAAAATTTTTCCTCTAAAACTATCAATTTTTTTATGATATCCTTCTGACCACATTCCCAATGGCTTTTCTCTGATGGCCCATCTGCCTGTACACCAAATGGGCTCTACCAGTACTAATGATCACTATGGCCCTCACCGTCATAAACTGGATCCAGCGAGCCAGATACTTCTGGCACTTTAACCCTGTCGTTATGAACTTTTTCTGACAATATACTGGGATCTTGTGGCTGTACATACACCATCTCCAGGCAAGGATCCGCCTCCTCATCTCCCAGTTGATTTAACCCCAACTATTGATGACCTTATTGAAACCATACATGTGGTACCACCCCCTGCAGTAAGACCTCCAGGGTCTAGGGCAGCCTCGATTTGGTTCATCCTCAGTTGTTTTTCACTATTGTCTTGCACCAACGATTTATCATTTCCAAATGCCAGGCTCCATACAACGTTGTTTGAGCGGCAATGCCTTTGGCATTCTGACTTGCTTTTTAGGTGCTTACACATCCTGATTGCCAAGCCAGTCTAAACTTCTTCTGCCATTTTCATGACAGCTTCCCCCTTTTGATGATAGATCATTAGTAGCATCTGGCCTGAGAATGCCAATGTATTCGCCTTGAAGTCACACTTTACTCCATAATTCCGCAAAAAGTCAGCGCCAATGAGAAGATCATAAATTTTGATTAGGTAAAATGATTTCTGGCTCAGACACAACTAGAGATCAAAAACGAAGGGGTAAGGCACTATAAGCCACACACAAAGTAGTAGGGTTGGGCCTGGATGTACCATACTGCTTTTGATGTGCTATATCTGGCAAAATCTTTAGATATTTCTCTATTTGGTAGACACAATATTGATTGGTGCACCACTATCAATAATAGCCCTTACTTATACTCAGTTAACCAAAATGTTAACAAAAGTACACTCAGAGTATTAGAAATATTGTTTACTGAATGTATAGTGGCATTGGTTGCCAAATCCAGAGTGTGGATAATTTGAACTGATATATCAGAAAATAATTTTTGATGGTAGCATTAGAATCAAAACGTTAACAACTTTTAACTTCATCTTTAGCAATTTTTTGATCATCAGCATTTTGAGCCTTTTCTAACAATTGATGAGTGTAAGGGCAAGAAACTTCTAGTATAGTTTTTTAGATTTTCTTGCATTCACTTTAATTCATTGTATTGCATCAATATTCAGACATGTGCTCTTCTGTGAAGAACCATAAAGTGGTACATCTATGAACAGATCAGATGTTTTGATTTTGTTGAGCTTGTCTGGGGGAACTGTAATCTGTGGATCTAGATCATCCCTTATCCAGACTGCGGGGCCTTTTTCTGAATCCTCATAGGTATTGTTTTCCTGCATGAAATTCACCTGATCCTTTGGTTTCTTAGTCCAGCACTGGAAAGCATAGTGTCCAACATTTCCGCATCTATTACAAGTGATTTGTGGTGCATTACTAGGCCATTTTGGACCATTGGGTTTTCCCCCATTTGACTGTGGAAATCCTTTTTTGGCCTCAGGATTTATTGTCAAATTTGAAGTAAAACGCTGTTGTTGTTTTTACTTTGATTTGGTGCATCAAAAGTGGAGGCCAATTCTTTCAGGTGCTCCACCATTTGAGAAGTAGTATTAATATTGGTAAAGGTTGATATCATGGATCAGTATATATCCTGGTAAGGTCGGAGTGTTGCCTTCATGGCAGTGCAAGCATCAAAATCACTCAGGTTATTAGCTCCCATCAGGATTTGTGCTTACTTATAAAACGGTCAGTGAATTCTCCTAAGGTTTCATCTTTTCGAAATTATATCTCATGAGCTCCTGCTTTTGGTTAGCCATTCATTGAGGGCTGCCAAATTCCTTCATAATCGCATTTTTTGCCACATTATATGGCCAATTTTACACTTGAAAATGGGTAATACCAAGTTTAGATAAGTGGTATCTAAGAAATTGATAATGATACTGATTTTTGGCAATCACTGCAACAAAACATAGTCATTTTAAACAATCTGAATAAAGCTGGGGCATTATCCCAATGAAAGGGTGGCAATTTTAGGGGTGGATTGAAATTCCTCAGTTTCCACAGGTTCAGTTGCAGGACGAGCAGCATGGCTAGCCATTCTAGCGCCAGTTGGTGTGTTGTCAGGGGTCAATGCCAAAATGGCAGCATAGGCATTTGGCATATTTCATGTAGGCTGAATGCTCCCTATATTGCTTCCATCTTCGTATAGGTCCTGGTCCCTGATCTCAGTTTCTACATGAATACAAGTACATTTGTATTTTCCAATCCTTGTACTTATTTATGGAGCTGACCATTTATCTTCCATAATAGCTGATTTTTCCCAGCCTCAGCTTTAAATACTACTTTGAACAGGAGCAGATCCTTCTCCACTTTTAAATATTTATGTTCTAAATCAGAAATTTTCAAATAACTCATTATTAACCTCAGCGACAAGGTTAACATCTTCTTCCACCTTATTAACACGATTTTTTTTTCTGGATAAATTGGCCTAAGCTGCCAACATTAGAGTGGTCCAATTCACACTCTCCAGCTCCTCTCATGGCAGCTGAATTTCGCCCTGAACAGAGGACATGGTGGTATTATTCAGTAAGGCTCAACTACACCCCTGTAGTGAGCACCAAGTGTAAACGTTTGGGTAGTTTATTGAACAGGTTGGTTGTAAAATAATATAAAAACACTAGTTTTATGACAGCAACTAGTAGGTTGAGTCCTCAAAATAAGTGGCAATGAATCCACTCTGGTAAATTTAACTTGAGAAAAAAAACTAGGGACTTATTTTTCATTCAATCTTCATTTTAGAAGTAAATATAGAGCTATATTGCAGTTGTATTCTGTTTTATTAGATAATTCTAGGGGTTTTATATGCAGAAGCGGATATCTTTTAAGATAATTCTCTGAAAATCAACTGATTGGTCATCTGATACTTTTTAACCCTTAGGATTAACTTCTGATGATGGCGAATGCCTTTGTTTAAGTTAATCCTCAGCAGTGTATCCTTTCACAGATTAGCAACCATCCCTTGTGCTAGGAACTGTACTCAGATGGGCTGGAGGCCATGTTACCTGATTATGACTACTAGCTACTGCCAAAACAAGCGTTAAAATGCTTCAGTAACTTCATAAAAATGACCCTAATAGTTCATATCCACTGTTTGAATGATCAACTATGATAATCTGCTATCAGCAACTAAACCCTCATCTTGTTGCCTAATTAACACTGTTGTGGATGATTCATGATAAAACATCAATCAAAACTAATCATTGGTTATATTCTTTGGTTAATTACAACTAAAAATTAGTCAGGGATGATCCCAAACGAAATGTTAGTGTAAACTAATTGTCAGATTATATTCCATTAGTTAATTTTGACTACCAATTTAGTCATCAACCATTACTGAACAATAGTTTGCTTTCAACAATCTTCAAAATTCTAATCAGCAAGTAGAATTAATTTTGTGTTCAACTTAATTTAAACAGCTGGGAATTTCTAAACTTTGAATGGTGTGAAGACTGACCCCGTGCCCTTTACTATACTCACCTAACCTTTACCCAACGTTGGATGCACACTCATATCTTAATGTTGATTATTAAACTTACCAGTCTTGAATCAAATCGGTTGCAATTAGTGCTTACAATGAGAAAGAGAAGTTTTTTATAATTATTTAGATTATATTTTTAATTCTTATTAAAGGCGGGCTGACCTGGGACAACACAACACTGATTAAGGGAATCTAAAAATTTGGAAAGGAGGACAAAACCCAGAAAACCTCCATGTGTGGCGTATGATAGGCCAGGAACTCCTTGGACCGCCTTGCTATTTGCTATCTCAGTTTGGGGCATTGGTGTGCAACGCCAACACAGCCATAGTCGTCCCCTACCCAAAATTGCTGTTTAGGAATTAAACTTGGGGAGGCATTGGTAGAAGGTCCATATTCTACCACTGGGGTATCCTCCCCTAATTATTTAGATTATAGCTAATGTTAAATTTGATAAGAGATTTATGATTTATAGAACTAATGTATGATTATATAAAATCTATGTTTTATCAGAAGTTTCTCTAGATAAGGATATAAAAGGAACTTTTTAAAAGATATAGTTATAAATATGGATAGTATAGTTAATGTTAAAATATTGACTAGAGTCATATTTGCAGGTGCTTAGGCTCAGGATAACAATAATGATAGTCGCAAATGTCTTTAAACTTGTCAGATATCTAAAAATTTGGAACTAAAAGGTAGCTACAATAATAACAGTCAATTGACAAAGAATATTAATACAATAAATGATACTTTATTTTCTAATAGAGAGGGGTTTTTATACTCTTTTTAAACAAGGAAAAACATAGAAATTATTTAGGATCTAGACTATTAATAAAAGACATTCCAACTGTATAGGAATATTTAGTCAGTATGGTTAATAGGGAAAACATGTTTAGATAACCAGTAGGTATAATTTTGCTGAAGTCATGATAATTTTGTTATCATTGCACCGATTTTGGTCTAACAAAGTTTTCAAATTTTTGCCATTGTGCCTTCTAATTTTTGTGATAAACCACTGAATCTGAATTGAGGTTATATGATCATTATTGGTAGAATCTTGATTCAAAGTCATATTTAAACTGACACGTTTCTGATCCAGTCTAAAATTTTATGAATTGAGATGCAATTTTTGATTATAAAGTTTTAGAACAAACAGATTTTTGGAAATAGTACAGTTTTGCATAACTAATCATTCATCAGTTAGTAAATAGTTTAAATGATGGAACCATTTTGGTAAAGATCTCATTACTTTTATCAAATTAGGCAGCTCATAAATAATCCACCTAAGTCAATTTGTTTAATTTCTGGCTTCTGTAAGGATGGTAAAAAAATTTTAACTCCTTGAACCCCCTTCAGGTCTATAAAAGGGGCTGGTTTTCCTTTATTTGGCATAACTAGGTTTAGGTTTGTGTGGTGAAAACTTTAGAGCTAGTTTTCTAATTCCCGGTGTTATTCCTTTAGAAGCTTTAAATAAAAAAAATCATTTAACACCTGGATATTCTTCTCAGGAGGAAAAAGATCAAATGTCTGACAACTTATATTAAGAGATAAATATATCATATATAATAATTAAGAAAGGGGTAAAGAACTATATGCCATGACTATCAAATGCAATGGCTTTTGTAACATATATCTAAGTATATTTTAAAATGGGTTTAAAATTTTATTTTTTATGTTTATATGGGCTGTAACCCTAAGAATTGTAGATATTTGAAGGGTACTTTTAGCTGACATTTGTTACAATCAAAGAAATATATTATAGAAAAAAGCTTTTATATAGTATAATTAATTTTAGATATTATGTATATAAAATAATGGTAGAATTTTTTTATATAATAAAAAAGTTTTAGTGAAATATATTTTAAATTATGATTATAGAAATGGTAGATCATATAGAGATTAATAAAGAGATACCTCATGGAAAATTAAAATCAAAGTATGCTTTTTTTACTTCAAGTGAAGCTTCATGTTGACATCTAGTCTACTTACTAAAACTCAAACACTGACTGGCAGAAAACATTTAGGCCAAATCTGTGGGTCTAGAAGCATGAAATTCTGCTCAGGAGTTTTATTAAATAACGTAAGTGAGTACTAAGAAAATATTTGAAAAATCATAAAATAAAAAGTTTTATATACAAATGAAAATACTATATGTTTATAATAGCAATTAATATTTTGTTACAGCTGAACATTTTTAATATTTGGTTGATTCAATGGAGATGGTTATACAAAGCTATTGGTTGCTTTGTTTGATTAATAATCTAGATGATTTCAGTAAGTAGTTAGTTATTTGCTAATTTAATAATTTATGTGGTTTTGGTATGTATTTGGTGGTTGTTGGGATTTTCAATAAGTTTAGTTTATTTTATCCAAGCGGTTAATGATTTTTTTACTTGAATATTAATGGTTTTAGCTAAGCGGTTTAATGGTTATTAATGAATAGAATTTTTCAGTTACAATCCATCACTCCACTAAGCTGAATTTTTGTACATTATCAGCTCAAATGATTAGCCAATACTAGATGGTTTCAGTAATGTACATTAATTATCTAAGGTAATTTTTTCTAATTCAGCTAAACCTTCAACTAACATTTAATTGAATTTGTTGACCTTTACCCAACAATAGATAGTCATTAAAGGAAAGTTAAATCTATAACCTCTTAGGCTTGGCAGACATAATCTGAATGCCCTTGGTAAACTACTTATACAATTTACCTTAAATTGTTGATCCCCATATCCCATATTGATCAAAATCGCTATTATTAAGGTCCTTTCTATAATTAAATCTAATTTAATTTATGAATCAAATATAATACTTTTTAACTGACTTAGAAAATTGGAGATAGTTTTGATTTTGACCTGTATGTACCTTTAAACGTTTTTTCTCCCCATGCTGTTGTCTGTCTTTCTGGGCGGAATCTTATAAGTAAAATATTAGAAACTATAACCTGCTAACCAATATGAGAATATCAAAATTATATGTTACCATAAAGTGGTATCTACAAACATAAAACATAAGACGCATACTAAGCACACAAAAAACCTTTATAATGAAAAAGTATTTTGCTTATTTTTTAATATAATATTTGAAACTGTAACCTAATAGCTGAGGAGTGGTAGCATAGCAGGGTGGTTCCTGCTCCACTATGGGTCAGGTTATGATTGAAAAGGTTCAAAACCAGCACAGGATAAAAAAACTTGCCATAATATTTTTGTCCCAAGGTTGACCCACCACATTTACATTTTGTAACTTAATAACCAATACTAGAAGATCATAAAATTCTATGACAACTTTTGAGTTATTATTGACATGAACTTTAAATTAAAATGTTTTTCTCCATTTACTGTGGCGTCTATCTGTAATTCCAGGGGGACGCCCCCTTTGTGTGGATCAGGCAATTTTCCCATTTTCAAATAAGAAGGGTTAAAGAGGGAAGCTGCATCCCTTGTCACCCAGGGCGACCTCACCCAAATGGTAGATGAGTGCTGGGTGAAAGCACTCCATCTAAAGATTCCTCTCCCCAGTACCCGCGCTCACCTCTGCCAAACTTGTCCACTGAATTGAGGAAATCTGAGCCAAGATTACTGAATCAGATATGAAAGGTCCAAAACCAATGGGAATAAAGCCTGAAAAAATGGTTAATTTAGTAGTCAAGATGAAACAATTATCAAATCATTGGCCAGAATTGCAACAGTTTCGACTCAACTAGTGGTATAATTGCTGATGCCAAACACCTCTCAATATCATCAGGGATGATCCCCAATGAGCAGATGGTGCCTTTGGGGAATATTGCTGATATTTTAAAACCCCTATCTAATGAAAAGAATATTCAGCCAATGTAACTCATTTGGTCAAAAAAATTCCCCAGAAAACTTGCATGGGCAGGTTGAGCATCCTGAACCCATTCCCAACCAATTGGGACCTCCCTATGTGGGGTGGCCCTGGGGAATTCCTGTTGCTCATTGTGCCAGATGCTGTCATGCCAACTGACAAAAATGCAGTTGAACCTCAGTCCAGGAGTTATTGGCTTAAAGATAGTGACTCAGCCTGCTGCTGAATCCTTCAATGTCAGTTCTAATTAAAATTATTTTCTCCTCTTTCCAAAAACCCACCAGTTTAGATCAAATTTGAGGGCCCTGATCCCTGCTTGGACCCACTACCAAATTGAACACTATCTAATCAGCTTCATCACTATGAGGAAATTGTTGGTCAATTCTCTTTATTTTCCTTTGCAATAGAAATCAAGCTAGTACCAAATTTTTTTTATTTTACTTGTATCTTCTTGCTAAAGTCCTGATGGCACTAATCTGATAGCCTGTTGGTACCTACACCAGATGGGCTTTAATAGTTTTGATGATTACAATCACTCCCACCATAGTCAACTGGATCCAACGCGCAAAAAACTTCTGAAATCTTGTCCCCATTATTTAAGCTATCCGCTATTAAGATATCAGAATTCTGTGGCCTTATATATCTCACTTTCAAGTAAGGATCCGCCCTTTGTCTCTACATTAGTGACGAACCCTTCCACCAGCAACCCTGAAGTAGTAAACCCATTTGTAAAATCCCCTGCAGTAAGACCCGCAGTGTCTGGGAGTTGTTTCAATTTGGTTCATTATTAGGTTTCTTTTCACACTCGTTCTACATCAATGAGTCATTGTTATCCATTCGCAGCTCCATAAAACGTCATATGAGTGCAAGCCCACTGGCATTCTGGGTTGCTTTTTGAGTTCTCACGCATCCTGACTGGCAGGCCGGTCTAAACTTCTAGCGCCATTTTCCTGACATAATCGACCAACCATTGTTTCCTGACATTTTCGCCCTTCTCTTTGAGTTGGGCGCCACAGTGGTTACCCTTTACCAAATGAACGTGCAGTCAGTAGTTTGCTTTCTGTTGTTCGTTTTTTCATTTGCTGATTTTGCGGGTAGTGTTTACAATACCTTGGTTAAACTCCTTCAGGGCAGCAGAGCCCCGTGAATAACTACTCTTCACTCAACTAGTGTTCAAGAAGGGAATCCAAGTGTTCCTTCCTGAGATATTGTTAATTAAGTTCTTGACAGCCTTGCTGAGGTGCAAATGCTTCTGCCATTGCCCTTAATAATGCTGCTGAGCTATCCAATGCCCAACAAGGGGTCGCCCTTTTGGATGCAGTAGAAGGAGATGCCCATCAATGGGTATGAGGACTTCTGCATTCTACTTCACAAGTGAAAATTCTTCCTCACTAGTCACAGTAGTATTGGTGGCTTTGAAACCCCTTGTGTTGTGAGCAGATCGTTTATTACAATTGCTTTCTTACATGTCCAAAGCTCCCAGCTTGGCTTCATTAATCACAACCTTCTGTAAACAGGCTCCCGCATTTGAGTTATACAATGATATTCTCCAAGCAATCTTTAGATCAGTGCTGCATTCTGCCTCTTCCCATCAAAAAGTTTGGTCCAACTCTATGGGGACAGTGTATCAAATATGTAAAGCTGTGACCACCATCAACGCCTCCTCTCGCCACGCTCCCCACTTTTAAGGGAGAAATTATATGATTGGACTACCCAATGACGACTCAGATTCAATCCTTAATATTGAACAAGTATTGGTCCTGGCCTCAGAATCTGTTAATACCCCTGCGCCCAAGTCGAGCTATCCTGACTAACCTATCAATGAATCAGTAAAAGCATAGATTGAAGTAGTTGGTTCCCAATACCTTACTCTTTTTAACTTTGCTCCCTAAAAGGTCCCCGACCTTCCCCCTGATTTACTGGCCATCTCTTCAGTTTCAGCGGAGACAACTGAATCTACCAATAAACAAAACTTCGCCTACTTTTTATTATCTATGAAGATTAGTATTGGGTCTCACCACGTCTCCTTTAAGGCCATGGTGTATAGCAGAGTCGCGGGTAATTTTATGAGCGTTGAGATAGCCCAACAATTGGAGCTTGACCTGGACGTAGGTCCTTTGGTGAGGGTTACTTCATCAGCCTCACAGACCTCATATCTAATCTGACGGCCAGTACCTTTCTTGGTACATCAGTTTAGCTTTTGCAATAAAGTTCTCAGCAATGCCAAACTTGGTGTTCCCTGTAATCTTGGGTGTCAGATGGTGGCGCTGACAATATGTTATAATTCACCTGGAGTCAAATATGTTGTCATTTGTTAATGATAAAATGGAGAGAGAGTTTCCTTTAGTTGATACCCTTAAGAAAACTCAAGGCCGCAGCTCCATCACTTCCCTCATTTCCCCTGTGGGCCTTCCATACGAATTTCCTGGAGAGTTAACGCGCTATTAGAGTATCTATGATTCTGAGAAGGCAGACAGTCTTCCCTCGCACACTAAACTTGACTTAGTATACCAAACAATGTTACAGTTAATGAATACCAACTGTCGCTTATATCCACAAACAGTGGAGGAGAAGGTGGCGCAAAACACCAGGTTAGACAAGATGCCTAAGAAATGGTTGTCATTTTAAGAGACATCACCCATTGCATCTCCCATTGTTTTTGCCAAGAAGGCTGATGGTTCCCTCCTTCCATGCATGGATTATGGACACCTAAACAAGATTTATAGTACACAATCCCTACCCTTTGCCCTTGGAGCAAACTATCAGTCAAGAAATCGCTAGGTCTCATGTGTTCTCCAAGCTTGATATGGTTAATGCTTTCAACCAAATACTGGTGATGGAAGGGCAAGAATGGCTTTCTGCAATCCAAACAAAACAAGGTATTTTTTCAATTCCATGTAATGCCCTTCAGGTTGAAGTATGCGCCAGCAACATTTCAAAGAATGATTGATAGTGTGCTGGGTGACCTCTGATTCACTTTCACGGTCGCATATATTGATAACATCTTGGTTCACTCCCCAACTCCTGAACAACACTCAAAAGACTTGGAAGCGGTAGTGGCTGCTTTGCATAAGGTGGGCCTATGTTTTAAGCCTTCGAAATACAAGGTTAATAAGGAGGAAGTTACCTTTCTCAAGAACCTTGTCCCAAAAGATTGTTATGCAATTCCCCCAACAAGTTGGATGCAATCCACGAATGGCCAACTCCAACAACCCAAAAACAATTATGAAGTTTCTTGGGTACCATTATTTTCCTGAAGAAATTTTCACCAGCCCTTTACCAGTTAGCTGCTCCGCTTCACCCCCTCATGGGTAATAAGGTGCCTTTGCGTTGGACACCCGAGTGCTGGCAGGCATTTGAGTCAATTAAAGTGGTATTCTTATCTCCCCCATCCTAAAACACACAAACCCCTCCAAACTGTATATTATTTCTTGTGATGATTCATCTAAGCAGTGGGGCAATTCTGCTTCAGGAGCACAATGGTTTAGAACATCTAGTCGCCTACTTTTCCCAGAAATTTTCCTCTACTGAGAAATCATGGGCCATCTATGATAAGGAGTTGGCAGCTGTAGCATAGTCGTTGACTAATCAATGGTATCTGTTACAGGGTGCCCAGCATGAGTTAACTGTGCATATAAATCACAGCGCTCTTCTGTATTTCCGAAAACCACAGAAATTGGCACATAGGCAAGCTTGTACCTATCAGGATTTGTGCAGTTTCAATTTTAAATATGAATTTGTGAAAGGCGCGTTAAACATGCTCCCAATTTTCTTAGCCGCAACCCAGCCCACTGTTCCTCAGACTCAGATGAAGTGGACCTAGTTACCATGATTTCCTCCACTCAAATCTTGTCTATTGTCCCCCCGTGGTCTCATCAGTCAACTTTGCTCCAGATGCTCCTCTCATTTCATAGGTTTTAGCTTATCAAATGACCTGCCCCAAAGGAATGAAGTTATTTGATCAATTGTCCCTCTAAACTCACAAACATTCCCTATATTTTAATTAGTGGATGGTCTCATCTATTTTTGGTTTTAGGTTTGAGTTCCTCCTCTCTTTAGAGATGAGGTGTTTTGAGCGCATCACGATCCTCCCACAATCAGCCATCCAGGAAATAAGAAATGTATTAATTTGATCAATTGGACTTATAATTGGTCGGGTTTATCAAAAGAAGTCCCAGCCTGATTGGCAATTGCGTTGCCTGCGCGTGGGTCAAGTTGGATTGTTCAGGAAGTAATGGCCTCCTAAATTCTGTACAACAGGCGGAAGTCCATGGACGTTGGTGTCCATGGATTTTATTGCCAAACTTCCTTGTTCTTATGGGTTTGCGGCGGTGAAAGTGGTGGTTGATCATTTTACCAAATTTTCCCTATTTATTCCACGTTCTTCCTCAATTATTTCAGAAGAAACCGCTCGTCTCTTTGTGCACCATGTGTTTTCTATGTTTGGTCTTCCACAGGAGATCATCAGTGAACGTGGTTCACAGTTCACAGTGCAGTTCTGAAATGAACTCTTATCCATTTTAAAACATCCTCATGTCATTCCACAGCGTATCATTCCCAGTCCAATGGACAAACTGAGCTTTTTAGCCAAATCTTAGAACAGTTCTTGCGCTGATATGCTGAGGCCACATAGGATACCTGAGCTAACGACCTTACCCTCGCTCAATTTCTTACAACATTGGAACTCACTTTTTATGGGGGTTTCTCCTTATGAAGCGACTTTAGGGTATAATCACTCATTTTTGGTCAGTCCCTGCTTGTGTCCCGAGGTCCCAGCTGCCGCAGATCATGCTGAGAACATTTGGTCTACTCAGCCTTTAGTGCAGGAGCATCTCACTAAAGCTATAAAGGATTACAAGTGATTTGCGGATCAAAAACGGCTTTCTGGACACAACATAGCGGTGGGTTCATACGTTATGCTCAATACACGCCATTTGCAGATGCAGGTACCTTCCCAGAAGTTTGCAAGCAAGTGTTTGGGTACCCAATTAGTGGAGGAAGACTTGGACAATGGTGCTTTCCAGTTAAAGCTGCCATCTCATTGGAAACAGCACCCCATCTTCCAAGTTTCTCAGTTATCCCCATTAAGGGGACTGTTCCTGCGGACTCAGAGCCAATTTTAATCAAGGATGCGGAAGAGGCCAAGGTGGAAAACATATTAGCATCCCGCAAATCTTAAAGTTTAGTTCAGTATCTTGTCGCCTGGAAGGGCTATCCAGCCTATATGAACAGTTAGGTTAAGGCACATGGTTGCAATAACTGCATGGAACTGGTCGAGGCGTTTCATGAGTCCCATCCCGACGCTCCCCATCCCCCCAAAAAAATTGCACTTTAATGGCAATCAAGTTTCCCAAGGCTCACAAAAATGTAGCCCTCATTCAGTTTCTGGGTGGTGGTGCCCCCCTTTGGAAAAAGCAAAGGGTAATGTAAGTCCAGGGAACGTCCCCTTTGCATGGATTGGGCAACTTTCCCATTTCTGAATAAGAAGGGTCTGAAGAAGGCGGCTGTACCCCTCATCACCCAGGGCAACCTCACCCACATGGTAGGCAAGTGCTGGGTAACAGCACTCCCTCTAAAAATAACTCCCCCAGTACCCTCGCTCACCTCTGCTGAACTTGTCTTCTGAATTGAGGAAATCTGCGCTGAGATTACTGAATCAAAGATGAAAGTTCTGAAACCCTCAGGAATAAAGCCTGACGATCAAAAAACTAATAGTCAAGAAGGGACAAGTATCAAATTATCAGCTGGAATCATCAATGGTTTTGACTCGTCTAGCAGTACAATTGCTGATGTCAAACACCCCTCAAAATCATCAGGCATGATCCCTGATGAGTAGATGGTACCTTTGAGGACTATCACAGATAATTTGAAACCCCTATCTAACGAATCAGGATTTGTGGCCAACATAACTCATTTGGTCGAACAAATGCCCCAGTGACTGGGCATGGGTGAGTTGGGCATCCCAAACCCATTTCCAACCAATTGGGATCGCCCATATGTGGGGTGGCCCTGGGAAATTCACGTTGTCTATTGGGCTAGATGCCATTGCACCAACTAATGAAAACACAGTCAAGCCTTGGTCCAGGCGTTCATGGCCAAATACTGATAGCAACTTGGCCTGCCGCCAAATCCTTCAATGTCAGTTCTAAATAAAATAATTTTCCCCTCTCCCCCAAAAATTTAGCCAGTTTAGATCAAATTTGAGGGCCCTGATCCCTTCTTGGACCCACTACCAAATTTGGCACCATTTAATCAGCTGCATCGCACTAAGGACATTATATGTTGATTTTACATATTTTCCTTTCCAATAATATTCCCGCTAGTACCCGAAATTTTTTATCTACTTGAATCTTCTTGCTGAAGTGCTAATGGCACTAATCTGATGGCCTTTCATTCCCTACACCGGATGGGCTTTACCAGTTTTGATGATTACAATAACTCCCACCATAGTAAATTGGATCAAAGCTAAAGAAACTCTTGAAATTTAACCCCATTATTGAAGCTATCCACCATCAAGATATCGGAATTCTGTGCCTTATATATCTCAATTTTGAGCAAGGATCTTCCTCCTTGTCTCTAGTTTAGTTACAAACCCTTTTACCAGCAACCCTAAAGTACTAAACCCATTTGTACAATCCCCTGCAGCAAGACATGCACTGTCTGGGAGTTGTTTCTATTTGGTTCATTATCAGGTTTCTTTTCACACTCATTATACATCAACAAGTCATTGTTACCTAATTTACAGCTCCATATAACTTCATACAAGCGACAATGCCACTGGCATTCTGGCTTGCTTTTTGGGTTCTCATGCATCCTTAATGTCAGGCCGGTCTAAACTTCTTCTGCCGTTTTTATGACACTGTCTGTCTGTCTGAGTGGAATCCTGTGAATAAAATAGTGAAACTATAACCTAATTACCTCTATGAGAAGATCAAAAATTATATTACACCAAAACAAGGTTTTTATTAACATAAAATTATATAGACGCAAACTAAATACATTCAAAATCTATAAATTAACATTTAACTTCAGAAAATAATGGAAACAAATGCTTTTATAACTAAAATGTTAAAACTATAATATACTAACAATATGTAAAATTTAAAGAAACTCTGGTCACCAATACTCATTTATTTACAAAAACACAATGTAAATATGCACAATAATACTTTCAAACTAAAAACTTACATTACACTTAAGAAAATCCAAGAAAAATGAGCATATAAAAGTTTGACTATAAATGTTTACAAATACAAAAGATAAAATTACATTTAAACAACCTTGGCAAACAACACATGATACAGGGTGAGAGCAATGTCACACTATCAATGCCAAAACAACAGCTGTCTAATTTTAGCTTTTAAATCTTCCACAGAGAGCACCACTAGTCATAAAACATCTTTATTATTATCATATTACTGTGCAACTGATGTCAAATACTGAAGCAAATAGAAAATTTTTTGAGTAATGCGGACTGCAGTTGTATTATACAGTTGGTGGAATCCTGGCTTTTTCTGGATCACTGGTGATTTTTTACAGGATTTTAACAATCTCACAGGTTTAAAATTATTAAAGTTCTTGACCGTGTACAGATATTTTTAAGGGAAAAATAATGACAAGTTGGTGTTTAAATATATATTATTTAGTAATATAAATGGGGACAAAAGCGATCCCCTATTAAGTTATAGCCTCTGAGTTAATCTAGTTTAGGGCTAATAGTGAGATACTTGAAATTTAGTTCAGGCGTAAATCTTCTTGTTTTAGGCAAATGAAGCTGTAACCTATCAAAGCTCTCAAAAAACTCTCCACCTCATCTTGACTTAAGTCTGGTAATTGATTAAAAGAAGGTATAAGATATCCATGGAGTAAAATTTAATATAATTGTCCAATCAGACGTTTTTTAAATTCTTCACCTTCTGGGACACCCTTCAAGTCTATAAAAAGGGCTGTGCTTCCCTAGGGGGCTGCACTATATTCAAAGCATATTGAGGGCAGACTTTGCAGACAGCTTGCTTATACTGCTGGGGGTTTACAGATTTATAACAAATAAATTGAGATATTCAGCCAGTGATTGAGAGTAATATTATTACTCCATGCTAAATGATTCCCCAAGTATTAGCTGAGAGTTCTTATTAAAATAAATTATATTTACTCTTCACTGGAACATTCCTATTGACTCATCAAAATCCAATTGTTCAACATTACCCCCTCTAGGAATGGGGGGAGAATAAGGGCGTAAAAATAGTCCATGCATTCTATTTATAGTGACTAAAGAGTCAGGTGATGTGATATAATATTTGTTGCTCCACTTTATAAGTGTCATGAGAGTATCTATAACTCTCCAGTTCCCTGCGTGGTGGTGCTCGGTGCACAGGCCCAACACAAGGGAACTAGTCGTCAGTATTACAAGAAGGATACCCCAGCAGAGGATGCTTGAGCTAAAGTAGCATAGGGCGAGGGTGGTTAACATGGTGAACATTAATAGAGATCGTACTATCAGCAAAACTTGGCTGTGACCCAAATGGGAGTTCATATCCAAGCTTTGACAGGGCTAGATTACACGGGTGACTCAGCATGGAGGGAAAATGAGCTGCCCAACGGTGTACCTGAGGCTTTTGTAATATAAACAAATAAATTGGCTAACGTGATGCAAGACCTCCCATGAAGAGGTCTGTGCACAGGTTCGCCCAAGTCCACATATGATTTAAAAAACTGTAAACAAATGAGGTATTTTATTATGGGGAAATGACAAACAAAAAGAAAGGTTGTTATCAAAGGATCATTATAAAGCAAACTAAGGGAAATCATCTGTCAGAGAAAGTAGTGCTAACCAAAGGTGCATCAATAAGTGCACAATTCCATCCAACAGAGTGCTATACTTCAAAATAGTCCAAACTTGAGTAATTGCTTAAAGTCAAGGCTGGCCTGAGTTGATTTACGTAAACTGAATGTGTTTTGAACCCCTGTTAACTGATTACTTAAATTGTGCCATTGTCATTCAACAGATAACTCGTCCATTTTAATGCAAAAGTCAAAGCAAGGGACTGGGTGTTATGCACCTCACCTGTACCAATTTGGGCATACCTGGCCTGTACCCAGCGTTGGTCCAAGGTGTGATTTAGGTCAGGAATGTCCTGCAACCTTTTTCATTGGACCTCCTGCCGTTCAGCCTTGTTTTGATGTTTGTGCCCTCCATTAGGTCATGTAAACATGACATTACCATCTCCTTCTTTTTGGCTCCACTTCCCTCGAGGGGCTTCGCCAAGGAAAAGTTTTGTGGGCAGGGGCCAGCTTTGTAGCAGCAACGGCTTGCTTGGACTTCGATCCTGCAGCCTCAGGCAAATACGAAAATGGTACAATTAGACCTTGGGCATGGGCGCAGTCACACAATGAGACCCAACTGTTCTCAGCTGCATCAAATTTCTTACAGGATACAAGATACTCAAGTCTTCTTCTTACCTGATGATAGGCTACAATTCCTCCACTTCCCACTCCGGCGCCCCATCCACAAGATAAGCCTTGGTATTCTCTGGTGGGGTCCCTTAAACAACGTGATCTCGATTCCATGGAATACTAAAAAGATCAAAATGAGGGAGGGAGATCTAACTGGTATTAGGCGTGGCCCACCTTTCTGATAATGCGGTAAGGCCCAATCCTTTTAAGTCCTAGTTTTTGCATGGTTTCTTGATTGGAATGTTTTTAGCATCAAGCATCACATAATCTCCTTCCTTGTACGCTGGTACAACTCGTCTCTTACCATCAGCGTTCTACTTGTAAGCCTGCATGGCCGCATCTAAATTTGTGCTCACCCCCTGGTGTACTTTCTTGATCACTTTTTCAATATCTACCATCGCTTCAACTTTATATCCACAGCTGTTCTCCATGTTGAAGGCTGGATTAAAGCCATAGTTGGTGAAGAAGGGGGAATAACCGATTTATGAATGTTGGGCGTTTTTATAACTAAATTGGGCCATGAGGAAATGGGAAACCCAATTTGAATTATCTGCGGTGGTGTAACACTGCAATAACTTTTTGAGGCATTAGCTCACTTGTTAAGTCTTTCCATCCGATTGGGGATGATAGGTAATTGACGACAGGGGCGAATATGAAGATTCTTACACAACTTTTCTAAAAAGACGGAGGTAAACTGGGATCCACAATCACCAATTATTTCTAGAGTGACCCCGTGAAGAGCAAACTCAAGAGTTACAAAGAGCCTAGCCATCTCAGCTGTGGTTACTAAGGTTCTGCAAGGAATAAAGTGGGCAAACTTTGTAACCTGGTCTACCACTACCGTGATGGCATTGTAGCCATCTGATACAGGCAAATCCATAATGAAGTCCACTGATAAGGAAGTTAATGCCCTTCAGCCTTCTGATCTGGTACCTACAACCATGCAAGTGGTTGTCAATTTAGCTTTATTTAATTACAGATCAGGCACTCCTTACAATATCTGACTACCTGAGAAGTTAACCCCCTCCTTTTATAAGTGCGGCAAATTAGCTCCAGAGTTTTCGCCTTCCCAGGATGAACAGCGGTTATTCTTTCATGATGGTACCAAATGATTTTCAGGCGAATTGGTCTAGTGGTAACCCATAAGCGCCCCTGAAAACACATCATCTCAACCTACACGTGATAACCCATGGTAATGTACTCCTGATTCAACGTTCTCTTGGAAAGGACCATAGTATATTTGGCTAACAGAGGCTGTGAAAGGATCCTCTTAAACTTACTGTATTTCTCCATATTTTCCAGAGGAGCAAGCGCTGGCCCATGGGCTAAGGCGGTAAGAAGTTGAGACACAATCTTACCTGGTGGAATCATCAAATGGGTATTATGTACCTTTACCTCCTTAGGATAGGACGCTAGTGCAGGGTTGTAGTTCAAAACATTCGCCAAACCATATTCATTCCATTAATGAATTTATAAGAAAACGCAAATTGGGGTAGGGTCTCATGCCAGCGGGTTTGCCATGGGGATAAGACATGAGGTGCGCAGTAGTACAGTAAGGCACATCGAACTTATATACATTGAATGGTTGGGATAAGCCATGAAAGTGATGACGCCAATAGGTTAGCGCCTCAATCACTACTAATAACTCTTTATCATACCCGGCGTAGTGTAACTCTGGGAGAGACATCTTCATAGAAAATATCCCTTCTGGATGTTCTATTCCATCTTTGTCTACTTGTAATGGGCTGCCGCTATGGTGAAGTTGAAGGCATCAGAAGCAACAATGAACTCTTTATTGGGGTCAACATGGCAAAGAACGGAAGCGGACAACAAAGCGCACATTACCGCTTGGAAGGCATCCTGCAAAGTTGGGGACCACTGGAGCACTTTTACTCCACTTGCCTTATACAAGGGCGCCGCCACTTCAGAAAGATTTGGTGTAAATTCTTATGGAACGTACACATCCCCAAAAAACTCATCAATTCCTTAATCAAAGTTGTGGCGGGCCACTCACAAATTGCCTTCTCCTTGTCTGGAGTTATCATATGCCCTTAGTCAAACATGACGTTACCCAGGAAGGTGACATGGGACTTAAAGAATTCACATATGCTTATTTTTAACGTAAGGTCAGCTGACCTTAAACGTTCTAACACCTGCTGAAGGTTATTGCATGGGACTCATTGTCAAAGGAAAATACCAGAATATCATCCATTTAGGTTACCGCGCATACCCCAGCAGGTCTCTTAAAGCCGCATCAATATGGCGTTGAAAGATAGCAGGGGCATATATAAGCCCAAAGGGCATAACTCGAAATTGGAAGGGCCCTTTTCTGGTATGAGTTGCAGTCAGCCACTCCTGTTCCTTCTTGATACAGATCTGAATGAAATCATTTATGATTCAACTTGGAGAATTAAAGTTTTCTTTACATAGCGTGCAATCTGTGAGTCCTGTGGGATGAGATGTACATCTGGTACTGTGATCTTGTTGAGATTCAAATAATCTATGCATGGGCATAAGGTACCATTGGCCTTCTCCACAAAGAGAAGTGGGGAACATAGAGGAATGTTCGCTGAAAAATCGCACCTTTGGCTAACTGCTCCTTGACCCACACAAAAAAAGCTGATTCCTTTCATACTGTCACTGGATAAATTGGGGAAGATATATGAACCAGATCAACAAAGAGCTTGAAATCACAATCAAACTCTGAATGATCTGATATTACATTAGCTGAAGCCTATAAGTCCAGGGGAACGTCCCCTGTGCGTGAATCGGGTGATCTTCCCATTTGTTCAAATAAAAAGGGTCCAAAGAGGGCGGTTGTACCCCTCATCATCCTGGGTGATCTCCTCACTTGGAAGATGAGCGCTGGGTAACAGCTCTTCCTCTTCAGATTCCTCCCCCGGTACCCAAGCTCACCTCAGCTGAACTTGTCCTCCAGATTAAGAATTTGTGCCAAGATCACTGAATTAAAGTCGATTGGTCCAAAACTAATGGTAATTAAGCCTAACGATTGGAAACCACATAGTCAAAAAGGGACAAAGATCAAACTATCAGCCAGAATTGCTAACTGTTTTGATTTAACCAGCAGTGCAAACGCCAAAGCTAACCCCCTCTCAAAAATCGTCAGGGATGATCCCTGATGTGCAGATTTATCATAGGGAACCATTGACAATAGTTTAAAACCCCTATCTGGCAAATTGGGAGTTACAGCTGATGTAACCCTTTTGACCAAACAAATGGCCCAGAGACTGGGCACGGGCATTTTGGGCATCCTGAACCTGTTTCCAACCAATTGGGACCGCCCCTATGTGGGGTGGCCCTGGGGAATTCGCATTTCTCGTTGGGCCAGATGCCATCGTGCCAACTGACAGAAATGCAGTCAAGCCTCGGTTCAGGTGTTCAAGGTCAAACCAACAGCGACTTGGCCTGCCACCAAATCCTTTGATGTCAGTTCTCATTGATATTATCTGCCCCCTTCCCCAAAAAATTCGCCAGTTAGGTTGAAGTTGAGGGACCTGATCCCTGCTTGTGCCCACATCAATTAACCACTCTTTAATCAGTTGCATTGCACCGAAAATTGTTGGTCAATTTTCCTCATTTTCCTTTCAATAAATCCCTTCCACAAAACTATCAATTTTTACTTTATTGATATCCTTCTTGCTGAAGTCCCTATGGCATTACCCTGATGGCCCATCAGTCCCTATACTGGATGGGCATTACAAGTTTTAATGATTACAATGACTCCCACCATCGTCAACTGGATTGAATGAGTAAGACACTTCTGGCAATTCAACCCCCTTATCTCGAATATCCGCCATAAATATACTGGGATCTTGTGGCCTTACATCCACCATTTTCAAGCAAGGATCCGCCCCCTTGTTTCTCTTTTAAATTGAACCCACCCACAGGCAACCCTGTAGAAACTATCCCAGTAGTAAAATCCCCCGCAGCGAGACCCCCAGTGTCTAGGTTTGTTTCCATTTAGTTTGTTATCAGGTTGCTATATACAATTGTTCTACACCAACGAGTTATCAATTCCCAATTCACGACTCCATACAACGTTGTACGTGCGGCAATGCCCCTGGCATTCTGGCTTGCTTTTTGGGTGCTCATGCATCCTGATTGGCAGGCAGGTCTTAACTTCTTCTGCTGTTTTCGTGACAAAGCCGCATCAAACGAAGCTTCCAACTCCTCCAAACAGGAAGGTAAGGGAACCTCCAAAGAGGGCTTCAGCAACATAGCAAGACTGAGTGTGTGGATATTGGGACAGTGGGGCAAATCGCTCTAAAATTTTACTTTTACCAAGGGGACAACTAACTTGTATCCATTACTAAAAAATAAGGTTAATATATTGTCTTTCAAGTTGGTTCTGACGTCAAACTTTCGCCACCACTCTACATCCAAAATGATGGGGTACAAGAGGTTTTTGATAGCTTAGATGTGTTCAGACAAATGATATTTGCCAACTTGATAATTACTAACCCCATAATTTCCATCGTGGGAATACCTTGGGAAAGCCCTCCTCTAACCATACCATCTTGCAAGTAACCCAGCTCAAGAAAGTCGGCTAGGTCTTTGTCAATAAAAATCTCAGAGGCGCCTGTATCCACCAAAATAGTTGTGCCGATTTTTCCTAAAGGGGATGAAAGGGTAGCAGTTAATTAAAAAATATCCCGAATGATCATTATTTATAACTGAAAACGCCAATACTTCACCACAAAGATCTTCTTCAGGGTCTATCATACCCCAGGTACTTTTTTGCATCATAGAATGGAAAAGACATTTGGACACTCTTACTACGGATTTTACATATCCCATCATATCTTCAGCATCTGCATAAACGTTTATATATTAAAATAGTAACTCCTTCTACACCTTCTGGGTTCTGCGGATCATTGTTTGATCAAGCGTGGGCTCACTGGGGTGATTTGATACACTGAGATGTGGGTTTATATCTGAGTTATAAGAGAAGATATATGACTCAAAAGTATATATGGAAACGTCATTAAAGAACGTGTTTTGAGCTGTGAAAGACTTTATACCCATTCAGTGCTGGGTTGTATGACTTTATCCAAGGCCACCACCAGGCCCTTTGCCGATGATCCTGCCTGCACATTGTTCAAATTCAGTGCTGGAGAAAAACCAATTTATTGGTGTCAATTTTATTAATTTCTGTGGAAAGTCGGGAAATTATGACTAACAGATTGCAAAACATCTGTATCCACCAGGTAAGGGCAAGAAGAGTGGGTACTTTCTAGTTGGAGATAGCAAGAACTAAGCTGAGAAGCTCCAACCATTAAAACATGCAAAATCAGTGGTAAGCCCCAAAGCGGCCGTGGCCAACAGCTGGCGCACACTGTTTGCACTTTGTGAAAGCCCTTATAGAAAAAGTTCGTGCATGTAAAGAAAAGTGGTTGGTTGTCAAATGTCAGAAGAGTATCTATAACTCCTAAGTTCCCTGCATGAATGTGCTCAGTGCACAGGCCCAACACCAGTGAACTATTTGTCAGTATTATAATAAGGATAGCCCAACAGAATGAGCTTGAGCTAAAATGGCAGGGCGAGGGTGGTTAACATGGTGAACATTGATAGATATCTTACTATTAATAAAACTTGGCTGTGTCCTAAAGGGGAGTTCATATCCAAGCTTTGACAGGGCTAGAGTAACGGGTGACTCAGCATTGAGGGAAAATGAGCTGCCCAACGGTGTACCTGAGGCTTTTGTAATATAAACAAATAAATTGGCTAACGTGTTGCAAGACCTCCTTGAAGAGGTCTGTGCACAGGTTCGCCCAAGTCCACATATGATTTAAAAAACTGTAAATAAATGAGGTATTTTATTATGGGGAAATGACAACCAACAAGAAAGGTTGGTATCTAAGGATCATTATAAAACAAACCAAGGAAACATCTGTCAGAGAAAGTAGTGCTAACCCAAGGTGCATCAATAAGTGCACAATTCCAACCAACAGAGTGCTATACTTCAAAATAGTCCAAACTTGTAATTACTTAAAGTTGAAACTGACCTGAGTTGGGTTTATTTAACTGTACGGGTTTTGAACCCCCATTCACTAATTATTTGAATTGTGTCATCGTTGTTCAACAGATATCTCGTCCATTTTAATGCAAAAGTCAAAACAAGGGGCTGGGCGTTATTCACCTCACCTGTACCAACCTGGGCATACCTGGCCTGTACCCAGAGTTGGTCTGAGGTGTGCTTTAGGTCAGGAAAGTTTTGCAACTTGACCCTTTGTACCTCCTGCCACCTGCCTTTTTTTTAATGTTTGTTCCCTCCATTAGGTCATGTAAACATGACAATAAGTGACACTGAAAGGATATTCCCAAATGGATCCAGTCTTCAATCTTCTGGGCTTAATGCAGTTATGGTAGTTTAAAACTAGGTTAGATACTTGAAAAGTAGGTAGAGGAGGTATAAACTCACTAACTGTTTGTCTCTTTGATAATAGTTTTGGATAGGCTGGCCATTACTACAGATTGGGACTGAATAATGTGTTGTGAAAGTTTTCCCTTGGCCTTGTCAGGATCATCAGTGTTAGTTGAGAAGAAACCTCAGGCTAGAAGATGATATCCCAGGTTCTTGTTAATTCATAAATGTGGTAAGGCGACTTTTTGAGGATTTGGTGGTGGCTGATAGAGTATTCCAAAAAGGCAATGGGAAAAATCTGATCCTAATGGAGAGGGTCTGAAGAGACCATTTTTTGTAAGATGGATACCAGGGTTCTATTCTCTCTTTCAATAGTACCATTTTTAGATAGGTTTTAAGGAGCTGAAAATAGATGTTGCACTCCCATGGAGGTAGGCAGCATCTTAAGCATTCTGGAGGTAAATATTCTCCAATTGTCACATAGTAGAACCTGGGCAACCATGGCGAGTGAAGACATAATGATGAAGGAAAGTGGCGGTAGCTTTAGAAGTTTGAGCTGGGAGATCCTGTTGGCTCCAGAGTTATTTTTATGCTCATAGATGCTAATTCGCTCCTCATTTCAACAATATGGCTGGAGAAATAGTTATCTCAACTGTTAAAGTATATGAGGGATTTTTTACCACTACCTGAAATAACAAAACTTGTATTTTATATTAAAGGTTGGGTTTTATGGACTTTTATTAGATTGCGATGAGGGGATAAAAAGTGAACCCACTTCTAATCACACTGTTTAGTATTAGATGAACTCGAGGCTTGAAGTGAGATAAGCGAATAATCCATTATAAGCTTTGAGCTTATTTAGGAAATATGGAAGTTTAACATATTGGATCTCTCAAAATTCGCTTTGCTTTGTTGGAACGGCTGATGGAAGGTTGAGAGTAGGTGAATTAAGTCCATTAGGTAAAAGGTTTATAAATTTGGGCCAATCACTATGGTGGAAATAGTTTCACCTGGTGTGACTCCCTCCAGGCCTTATAAAATGGCCTGGTCTCCACATAAGAGTTTGAACTAAATTGTATGTTGTATGTGGGGACCTCCAAATGGTGCCCCTGATTCTGTCAGCGATTCAGTGTAACCCTATTATTAATTGTAGGCCTATTTGGCCGAGGAGTGGGAGTAATCCCCTTACTCTGAGAGGCCATATTCCACCAAGAATCAGATAGGCCTTTAGTATATTTAAAATCGGAGCTATTCTCCTCCAAACTATTCTTACTTACTAGTTGAACAACCGTTTGTCTAACAGATCCACAGCTTCAATCCATTTTCGTAAAAAAGTTAATCCCCACTAGTATGTGTCAATTTCCACTGGTAGTCTGAGATAAAGGAACTACCACATCCAAGCTTATATTGTGGAAAGGCTGTTAATGGGTAGTAGGTTGATATTGATACTTAGTCTTGGAATGGACTGCTTTTTACAAGTTACGTAAGCATTTAGGACTTCAATAATGGACTCCATAATTATTTCCTAATAATACCTTTCTTTAATCCATTCATATTTTTTCTCACGCCGCCATGCCCAAGGGTAGAATGGGCCTCCATGATCACATGTACTCGTTCTGAAGGCTAGAGATAGGGAAGCCATTTTGCCCCTATCTTTTTGTATAACTTCCCGCTCTCTACCTTGGTGTTATGGGAGTGTTGCAAGAGCAATTTCGTGATGGGTTCATCCTCATCATCCCAAGCATCAGGGGCCATAAGGAGGACATCAATATCTACGCTTCAATGTTATCTAGATGAAGGATGGGCATCCAAGTCAGCCTATCAACATTCATATGACAGGTTTATTCTCAGTGTTTAATCTTCATATAATAATGTAGAAGCTTCAAAAACCAACATGCCAACCGCCAGTGAGATCCATTATAGTTTTTAATTACTTCAAGGAGGTGTGGTCAGTAACTATAGTAAATGAAGTTTTATATAAAGAATGGCGGTAATATTTTACAGTTAGCAGGACATAAGGCACTCCTTTTTGGCGACCCTATAGTTGTGTCCAGTTTTGATAGTATCTTGCTGAAATATATAATGGGGTGGTACACGCCATTTTCATCAAACTGGGATAAAATGGCTCCAATGGCATTGTCAGAGGCATCAGTAAACAAGATGAAATTTACCATAATCTGGGTGATTTAGGAGCAAGCTTTTGTAGCTACTGTTTTAGCGTCTCAAATGTGGGCTTTTTGTTCAACACCCCAATAGAAAGGAGTTTTCTTGGCCAATAATCATATTAGAGGCTCACTAAGCTGGGCAAACTCAGGGATGATTCTGTCGTAATACCCCATCATGCATAGAAACATTTGGATAACTTGGAAGGTTTTTGGCGCCAGCATTTTGGAAATAGCTTCAACCTTATCTTATAAAGGTTGGATTCCTTCTTGTGATATGGCATGCGTAAGTAAATCTAATCTCTTTTGGAAAAGGTACATTTTGATGGCTATAATTTAATGTTGGATGCAAGTAGGCGTTGAAAAACTTCCTCAAGATGAGTAAGATGCTCATACAAAGTTATAGAAAAGACTGTAATGTCATCAAGATAGAATATCACATAACATAGCTTAAGTATTTGTAAGATATGATCCATAGCTAAACAATGCGGGCGCATTGCACAACCCTTGAGGTAAGCAAATGTGCTGAAATGATCCTTCACTGAAAATGTGAGCACATTTCTCCTGGTCTTGTGGAGAAAGGTCTATTTGCTAGTAGCCGCTGAAAAGATCAATAGTGAAGAAGAAGTTGGATTTAGAGAGTTGTTCTAGAGCGTCGTCAATGTGAGGGATAGGATAACTATCCTTTTTTTGTGAGATTGTTCATTTTTAGTTTTCATAACTTCCTATGACCTATGGTTTCTTTTTTATAAGCATTAGAGGAGACAACCAAGGGCTCTGGGAAAATACTAATAACCAGCATATAGTAACTGTCTGAGTTAAGTCCTCACTTGTTGCTCTTCAACTTTGGATTTGTGATACAGTTTAGACCAGATGGGACAGACACCACCAACATCAATGGTGTTACTCCAATCCTTCATGCGGCCATTGTCAGTATCAGACTAGAAAAGATATCTTCATAACCTCTAATAAAGAGTGAGATTTTTTGAGCTCTTTTGGGGTTAAGTAATTTAAATATGGACGTTAGGCAGCATAAATTACAATTGGTCAGTTGGTAAGCCCATATACAGCATAGAACTGATGAAGTGGATGTTGTCAATGTTCTTAATTTAGATCGAGGAGACTTTTCCTATCTCCTGATGTTTTATACAGTAATGTCCATTTTGGTGAGGTTCCCAAAAAACCTTGCTAGGTCGCTGGTAGGCAGGATCTAAAATGCCTGATAATACTCTAGGTTCTTATATACTGACTCCATCGATGCTTGTTATGTGCAATAAACAGTTTCAAGGAATTTGTAAGTTAGTCTTGGTGTCAATCACTCATTGTTCACCAGACTTGATTATTTCCTCAAAAGCATAAAAATGGAATGCCAATTGAAGCGTCTAAAGATCAAGAAACTTTTTTGCTTTTTTCCACAAATTTTATTAAAATAAAGATAAGTCAGACGTTGTGTACTCAAACAAATAAGACTATTCTTTTTTAGATGTCTCTTTGTTGCATAAAATTAGAGGAACCTCACAATTGATAAAGCACGATACCCTGTTTCATATTGTGACTCCATCATATTTTAGCATAAATTGAGTGCCAATAAGTATATCATAATTATTATTATCCAAGGCTACTAAAAGCGCAAATAGGTTTAGCTTCCAAATTAAAATGGACAAAAAAGTATTCTCCAATAGCACATGTACTGTTGGGGCCTGCTATTTCATAATCCTGAGAGTATTCCAAGTCAGGCGACAACTAAATCTTTTTGATGATTTTTGAGGAGATCACATTGATCATGGAACCAGTGTAATGGTTAGCCTTAATCCTTGACTTGTTGATAGCAACATCACCCTTATTTATAATTTCAACAAAGCTAGGGGGAGAGCTAGAGCCTCTTTAAGATAGAAAGTGGGGGCAAGTTTTTTAGCAGTCTCAAGGTATCTTTCTTTAATGGATTGAAGAGTATGGTCATGATGAATGGGTTGATCAACTTGGCTATAACCTGGTTAGCATCACTAATGGTGTCAACAACCTCAAGGCGCACCAGGTCTTGGCTAAAGTATTTTTCTTTGGGAATTTTGGTCTTGTTAGCTCCTTCAAAGCTCGACAGATACGGTATTTTACTTCAGTGGGGCTCCTAGACATATTATACAACGTCTTCATAACCCTTTTGATTAATCATCAGAGGGTTGTTAATGCATGTTGGAGGAGTGATAGAAAAGAGATCAGATTTGGGCACTTCAGACTCATCAGTTTTCTGCATACAATACACCTTATCAGAATCCCCTTCTTTGTGCAGTATTGCCTCTAGAAGCCCAACTACCGTTTCAGTTACAAAAAAAGCTTTTCTAATTTAATAGCATTGGATTGGAGCTCCTTTTTGGTGGGCTTGGGCTGCACCTTGGGCGCAGGTTTCAAAGTGCGACCAGCTAGAGGAGAAGCCAAGGAGGTTGGTTACTGTATCATAGAAGAACGTGACAATTGACCGCTGCAGAAGTCCTCTCTGTGGATGGCTTGGCGTGAGACAATATTGCAACTGACTACACAGGCCAAACTCTGGTTGCTGGTGATGAAAGGGAGCATGGCCCTGTCACCGGTGGTGCACTTTGACCAACATTATATGATGGGGTGATGTATGGCTTAAGATGCACTGTGTAAGCAGGTTTGGGTTGTAAACGGCCACAGGAAGGGCCCTGGAAGTCACCATGAACTCTTGGTTCTAAACTAATGGTGTAATACCCTCAATGATTTGGACTTTAGATTTCAACTTAACTTCTTGAGTGGTTAAGAATTCGTGGAAATCAGAAACTGCTAATAAAGCCTACTTTATGTTGTGTATGCTTTAGAAATGGCTCTTTATTAGAATAATATGCCTTGCTAGGGAAGGGTGAGAAGTCAAGTAAGTCAGAATGTCTTCAACGGCGTCATCAAGTGGTAGTATTTTTGCAATTAACAGTGGATGAGCTTCACTTTAGAGCTAATAAGTAAAAGTAGCAAATGATTCTCTCTTTTGCATGTTAAGGCACATAAAGACCTTTCTTTTTCTTCTTAAACTTGGTGTGGAACTGAATTTGCCATTGTGTGCTTTCTCAACCTCCACCTAGGTGCAAATGGTGTCCATATGGGAAAACATTACCTCTTTGGCTAGGCTGCTTAAGCAAGGGAGGATGTGCTTTACATTTTGGTGATCAGTTGTCTCTTCCATGTCAGATTTATAAACTAAGTGGAATGAGGTAATGCTACCTTCATCTGGGGTAACTTTTCCCTAAAGGGGGTTTATGACAGCAGGAGCAGCCCCATGAGGGCTTGACATGGACGTTTCTCAATATTTTTGAGATGAGACAGTTTGCGGGATAGTTGCTGTTCCAAAGCAACTATCCTTGGTTCAGTCTCAGAGGGAATAGAAAGAGAGTTATTCACCCTAACATCCTTCATTTTATTTAAATCTGTGGTGTACAAGCTCTCCTGTATTAGCACCACTTGTTGCAATCATGGCAATTTTCAGTTCATTTGTTCTTTTAACACATGATTTCAACAATTGCAGGTGTAAGAGTATTAAAGCTCTTGACTGCAATTAGATATTTTTTAGGAAAAAAATAATCGCAAGTTGATATTTAAATATATAAAACTTATTTATAACTAACAGAGGTACATATGCTTCACTACGGTATTTTAAGAATATCAGATGATTATGATTGATTAATTTAAATTTATATTATGTATTAAAACTCATTCATAACTATATAGCAAATACTATCAAAACATATAGGATATTCACTTGCTATATAAAAAAATTTCCTTTTTGCTTTAGATTTCTAAAATCCTTTTTTAGTGCTCACCTGCATCACATAAGGAACCTACATACCAAATTTAAGTTTTAGATTGGTATTTTTGGAGATTTTGTGATGCGTCAGTCAGTGGTATTTCTTTTATATCTACTTAATAAAATACATCCACTGACTGACTGACTGACATCTGAAACCTTTGAGTCTGATAGGTTTAATATAATTTGGACAAGTGGGTGTTAATTGGCAAATATATCAAAAACTACCAAATTTCTCACCCCAAAACTAATATCCACTAAATATAAATCTTAACTATGAATTTTACTTAATTAGTTATATATGAAACTTAGCCACAAATTTTACCTAATAAAATTGTCTCCACAATTCAAGCCTCACGGACAGGCTTGTCATAAAGTATTGTTGTAGTTTAATTTATAAAAGCTTTTTACCCAATTAGTTATATAAAACTTATATACTTAATAAAAAAATTTTTGATGTACTGACGTATAATATGACTGACATCTGAAACCTTTGAGTCTGATAGGCTTAATCTACTTGAGTGATTGGGTGAGAATTGGTGAATCTTATCAAATCTGAAACTATCAAGTTTGATGGGGGGTACATCTATTTGAGTGAGTGGTGAGAATTGGAAAACATTATCTCATAGATCACCAAATTGCTCAACTGAAACTAATTAGTTTGAAAAGTTCAATTTATTTTGGTTAGTGGGTGATATTAGCAAATATTATTAAATAATACACCAAATTGTTCACCTAAAGTTAAGTAAAAATCAGTGTTAGAGTTTTAAGTAATTATTATAGATCTATAAGTAGAATAGAATAACCAGATCACCAGCCATAAGGGCAACAGCAAAGATGTTAGTCTGAGTGGCTCAAGCGTAGTGCTGTCACAGCCTTTTCTGCTAATGTGATCTCATAAATATACTGACCAACACTAAGTAACTCCACTATCTGAAATGCATGCTATTTTCTTTTTTTATTTAACCAAACTGAGCCACAGCAACGCATAGCAAGGTACAGATGTATATAAATAAGATAGATTTAAATCTCCTTTACTTTCCGCCTGGGCCTGCGCATTGCTAAATTTTGAAGCTGAAGAGCCCCTGACCCCCAGTTGAGATTTTTGCCCATATTCCCAGGCAACTAGATTACCAGGGGTCACTAGGGGATAATTCCCTATAGCGAAGTGATTGGATACCAGTTGACCTTAATTTTGGGGTAACAATGTTTGGGGGATTTTAGGCTATTTTCCTGGGTCAGATCCTTTGGCCAATCCATATGAATGCTTAAAATCTCATTGGGCAGAGTTGCTGATGAAACAGGGGCATCTGATAGTTAAAAATTATTAACTATAAGTTACTGATTGGGATCAGTTGGGTTTCATGAACTGATTGAGAAATTTAAAAATTAAGTCGTGAGGCGAGTGATGCTGTTTGCAACTAGTGAATTGATCAGCTGGTTTGTGACCTACCTTAATAGGTAACAAACCCCATTACCTAAGCAGGTCACTTGCTGTTGGAATTTTTTGCCCATATTCCAAGCCTGCTAGATTACCAGGAATTGCTAGGGGGATAATTCCCTAATGCGAGGTGAATTGGAAATCAGTTGACTCTAATTTCAGAGTAACTATGTTTGGGGATTTTAGGATAATTGCCTCGTTGTGTTTATTGGGGATTGATTTGGATAAATGCTTAAAATCTCATTGGGTGGAGTTGCCAATGAAATAGGGGCATCTGATAGTGATTAACTATCAGGTGTAACGGTCAAGGCGTTGCCTGACCATCACATTGCCCTAGTCTTCCCTAGGGTGATAGTCAAGGCCAGGGGAGAGGGGCTCAATAACACCAATTTTTGTAAATGGAAATCTGACAAATCAGATGCCTTGAAATTGGAGTTAAAGATAGATTGTAAGGCTGACGGGGAAGGGAAGCCTCAAAAATGGCGCTCTGGCCAACCAGATGCCGCCAAACACAAATTCCCTAATGTGGTGATGAGGGATTGGACCCTTGGACACGAATTTCCAGCCAGCCAGTTACAGCTGAGCTCAATGCCCAAACGTATATTGACAAGGATGAAAATCCTTATAAATGGCGCTCTGGCCAACCAGATGCTGCCTAATCAAATTATAC
Organism: Massospora cicadina; assembly: GCA_022478985.1. Classification (NCBI taxonomy): domain Eukaryota; kingdom Fungi; phylum Entomophthoromycota; class Entomophthoromycetes; order Entomophthorales; family Entomophthoraceae; genus Massospora; species Massospora cicadina. The sequence goes on along the minus strand of JAKSZP010006653.1, from coordinate 120,559 downwards.
TAAATGCAGCGATGAGGGAGCAGACCAGACTCAGATTTCTGGCCAATCAGGTATGGCTGAACCTGACGTTCATGGAAGTATGGACAAGGATGAAAATCCTTGTGAATGGTGCTCTGGACAACCAGATGTCGCCGGACGAAATATTATCAAAAGAGGCAATGAATTAATAATGAAGAATACAGGCAAAGAGAATGGCCTGGGCTTTGAGAGTAAATCAAAGCCAAAAAATAAATGCAGAAAAGTTTCTGCAACCCCAAGGATACCCAGCCCAAGTTTGAGAATGGGCCTCGACGCCAGAATTGAGGGTCTAGATTCTCAAATATGGCCCACCGTTAGGAAAATGCCCACGGACTCTGCGGGGAACAGGACCCACTCTTCCCCACTAATCTCAGTATAAATCTGAGCAGGTGAAACTGCTTTACACAGTTTCATCTTCTATAAATTTAATAAAAAATTAATAAATCTGCAAATAAGTTTTTAAATTTGCAAATCAGTTTATTAAGGGAAAACCCAGAAACCACACATGGACAGCAGCTCAGACTTTGACAAGGCCATACAGTCCTTGTATGCCCTCTCAGGGGGTCAGGCCCTCCTTCTGAGAGCCAGAATAGTCTTGACTGTAGCCCAAACTTTCTTAGTAAAGTGGTTTCCACACAATCAAATTAGGAACATCTCCACAGCAGGGCTATCCTGCCTGTGGGCACTCACCTGGGCACTCTTGCCTAACTGCTTTGTGGCAGTTTTCAGAAGACCCCGTCTATCACATCAGGTGTACAGATTGGGATTGATCAGATTTCATCACCAACTGATTGGGAATGTAAGTAGTAAGTTGCAAGGCGAGTGATGCCACCTGCAACTTGCAAATCAATCATTTGGTTTGTGACCTGCCTTAATGGGTAACAAGTCCCATTACCTAATCAGGTTGCTAGCCAGATATGGTTGGTTCACTTGGATTGAGAGGAAGAAGTTAGGGACACGTTTTCTGGCTCTTTCCGTTTAAGTCTTGAGGATGTCCAATGATGGAATACTAGCCAGGATGGGGAAGACTATTGCTGCTGAGATAAGGATGGGTGATTCAATGGCAACTTCTGTTGTTTCATTGAAGAGGTATCAACTGAGGGTTAGACAACCAAATCCCCATTATAAATTCCCTAGAATTCACTTAAAATAGATAACATGTTCTATAGTTATCTAGTTTTCATCTGATATATAGTTTAAGTAGTAAAATTTATCAGATTTCAAATGTTATATTATTCTCAAGTTCTATTGCTGTGTGCAATAATTGGGAGACTCTTTAAGGAAAAGAGTAAAGATCTGAGCGGGGATCTAGAGAAGAAGTGGAAACAATAGGGGATTGCTGCCAACTGTGTGTCAAACCAGAGAAACTGCCACCAGGAAATCTCAGAGAAGATTAGGTTAGACAGTACGAGAGAAAAAATCCTTATTTTGAGACTTATCAAGTATTTCAAGAAGAAATACTGGCTGAGCGTTGGGCCAAGATCTAAGTAACCATTCAACTATGGATAATAGTCTTCATACTATAATCAGCCAATTATATCAACAACAGTACAACGTGTATGAATTGCACAAGAACTGAACCTGTGCAATTAATAAGTTTATAGGGGTTATTGGCCGAATAATAACCAGACCCATAAATTTTTACAAATTGGGGCTCACTACAGGGGTGTAGTTGAGTAAAAGAACTTAGAACATGATGTCCTATGAAGATGTTTATAAATCTGAACGTGAAGTGATCTCGTTCATTGGCGTTCACCAAGCTCAGAAGTGGAGCTCTGAGTGAAGCAAATTGTAAATACTCATTACCAGGGAAAAGGACTTGCAGCCTAGATATGGAACTATCTAGTGCTGCAAGGAAATCTGTTCCACCCGACATCTACTTGAGTTAAAGAGTATCAGCAGGGCCAAATCAGGTTGAAATTGGGTCCGCTTTAAATAATCCTGAAGAGTGAGTGTTTAGATGAGGCATTGGATGAAATAGGAAGCAATTAATCAGGAGAATTGGATTGCTATACCATTAAAGATATGAAGTCAAAACAGGAAATAATTGATCCAAGATAGTGGAGAAAATCATTTGACTCAATAACACATAACCAATGATCAGAAGTTGCTGGAGACGAGTTCATCAATTTAGGAGAAATTGGATGAAGCTAACAAGTCCAGAACGACCTGTGTAATTAAGGATGGAAATGAATGCCAAAAATCGTTTTCAGGAGAAAAACAATCCAAACAACTGAATGGAACAGTTGGCTTATGAGATACAAGGATCCAAGCATCAGTTTCTGAAATCCGAGATAAAATTAGGACCTTATGGACGAATAGCCAGTCAGGATTAAAGATCTAATATATTCAAGAGAATTGCCAAAAGTTGGCAAGTATAGCCTATACATAAAGAAACAGCGCTGCTGACCATATATTGAAGAAAGGCAATACTAAAAAATTGGAAGCGTTGGACCTAAGAGAAAATAGTTGAAATGTTCCCAGCGGACCTCTGAACCATTAAATGGTTATGTCCTGAGATTTTAGTCAAGTCCTAGAAGAGGACCACTGAACCAAATGGATAGTTAAATTTTTTTTCTAACTGAGGTAAGCTGATCAAGGAATGGACATTAACAAACTAAAACTAAAATCATAATAAAAAGTTAACAATTCAAACAAAACGCCCAAAATGGACGGATTGATTGAATCATACCTAAAATATCCAACCGGGTGGGTAGCGAATACTGCTATCCCTCCATGGTGGACGGGGAGGGGGGATTGGGGGGCTCATCTTTGGCCGCATTCATCTCATTCCAGAGTAGGGTGCATGTTAAGGCAGATAGTAGGGGTGTGGGGGCATCAGTGGTATGAGGTTTGATATCTCTGATGACTGGAACTTCCAAATGGTTGTTAGCCATCATATTGCCAACGATGTATTCGGCCAAAGCATCTTCAGCTTTGAGGCGGGTGTCTGGGAATTTAACAAACATGGCAATGTTGGTTCGGGTTATTTTTGCTTTCAGATTCTGTGCTACTGTTACCACGTTCTGGATGATTTCAGTGACGTTTTTGTGTAAAGTTTTAATGTTGATCTTACTTTGTGCAGTAAGATATTTGGAAACAATGGGAGGTGGAATTCCTCCTGCGAGTGCAGCCACTGATTTGGTGGCAGCTTTGCAGAGCAGATGGCAATATGATGTGGCAGCTGCTTCTACTGCAAGCTGGTGGTCGCTGTAAAATGGTTTGGCATTGGGTTGTGGGACATATTTCTTGGGTGGGAATTTTGCATCCCATTCTGCGTTACAGAGCCTCTTGACTTGCAGTGACAGTTCTTCAATGACATTACCTGATTCGTCGATTTCATTCAATAATTCCCATGGGTTTTGGTTGAATTGGAATTGGGGAACCATCGTATGGTTGAGATTTGTTCGATTCATTTGCAGATATATGGGATCAAACTGGGATCTAATCTGATGTTTGATTGGAGGGATTATTTATAGCATTGGGGTAGGGAGGAGGCTGATTGGTGGCTGCAGGTGCAGCAACTGGCTTTGAGGTTGGAGGAGGTAGGATTGTGCCCCATACTTGAAATTGTACAGGGTGGGCATCAGAATGGAGGTTGGCGGATGAGTCATCCAATCCATCTGATGTAGTTGAGTAGGGGCATTTGCGTTTCAAGTGGTCTAACTCAAAACATGATGGACAGATCGTCTGCCTGCGCTTGACGTGGGCCCAAAATGGATGGTCAGGCGCTGAGGTAATAACTGTGCGTGGCAGAATTGCTGCCGCAATTTTACTAAATTCAGGGCTTATTGTGGCATATGCCCAAGGCCCACCAAGTCTAGTGGCCCCATTTGGGACCACAAATTGTAGGATGAGGTTGGAGCCATAGGCTGCCAAACCGTCCATTAGCTCCTGGTGGGGCACTTCAGGGGGAGGTGGGTGGGCAGGCCAGCAAACTGGACCACCAAAGTGGTGTCCGCTGGGAGCCAAGTCCAAGTGTGGGGAGAGGGGTGCCCTGGAATACCAGGGGCACAGTTGCTGCAGTGGCAGCGTCAGCTACGCAGGTGAAGCCAAGGTTTGAAATACCCCTTTTAGGGGCGTAAATCAATAAATCTGGCGGGTATCATCACCGCCTGTGCCATTTTGATAATGGCTTGGTTTTGGTATGGGAATAGTTCCCATATTTGACCCTTAGGCTGTAGCGCATGTTGCTCTGGGGGAGCACTAGGGGGCAGCATGGTACTGCTTGGGTACAAGCAAGGTGGGCGTCCAGGTCCTTGGGCGGAACGAATCAGCCCATGGGTTTGGAATAACTGGATGAACCAGTCCTAGCGCGTTTCCTGCTGGATGGAAAACGGTGGGAAGAGTTTCACCGCTGCCCCACGCTGGAGCAGATGGTGGAGAATCCAATGACATCGGAGTGAAACTACTATGGGAAAATATGATTTGTGGATAGTTAAATCTTAAGATGATAAGATTTTGAACCATGATAACTGGTAGGTCAGAGTATACCTAAGAACCAGTTTGGATGAAGGGGGGAAAAGGACCTCTGAAACTTTTTGTAGGTTGCAAGTCCCGTTGCAAAAGAAAAATACAAAAATTATATAATATTAAAAAATTGATTTTTATGGCCTATGAGTTTTGGACCTAGTAAGCAACAAGTAATCCTGACAGCTGAATTAAAGAGATTCCACAATTTTGGGACTTACAATGAGATGGGCTTACGGACTGGGGTAACCAGGAGTATCAACCTATTGGTTGATTGAGAGCAACTCGCTGATCTGATGGAAGGCCAGCAAGAGGAGGTGCTCAAATTGGTAAAAAGTATTGGGAAGTATTTGCTCAGGATGACATTATTTGGGATGCGCAAGAGATGTGATCCACAAGGCTGACACCAGGGAAAATTTGTGATCTGGATGAGACTGATTCGATGGTCAAAAGTGGCTGAAGCAGTAGTGGAAGATGAAATCAGCAAACTAGTGAAGCATGGGCTTCTAGGTCCATCATCAAGTCCATGGGCAAGTCTGATTCTAATTGTAAAGAAAAAGGATGGCTCCAATCGGGTGGTGATCAACTACTGAAAGCTGAATAAGATTACAAAGAAGGATTCATATCCCCTACCAAGAATAGATGATGCAATAGATCAATTGGGAGAAGCAAAGTATTTCTCCATGAAGGATTTGATCTCAGGACATTGGCAGATCAATTTGCCAAAAGAAGACCAAGAAAAATGTGCATTTATTACCGTGCAGGGGCTATACCAACCAACGAGGATACCCCAGGGTCTATGAAATGCGCCTGCAACGTTCCAGAGGGCCAAGACGCTATACTGAGCGACTTGAAGTTGTTGTGCGTCCTGGTTTACTTGGACGTTATCAATGTGTTCAGTAGGACGTTTAATGACCATTTACACCACTTGTAAGAAGTATTTAAGAGAATGTCCATGGCCAACTTGAAGATTAAGCCACGAAAGTGTCACTTCTTCAAGAAGGAGTCGGAATATCTGGTATTCGTGATCAACTCTAGTGGATTGCAGCCGCAAGCCCAGAAGATAGAGGCCATAGAACAGATGGCTGTTCCAAAGAGTGTCCAAGACATCCAAGTGATCCTTGGACTGGTCGGATACTACAGAAGATTTATTCTGGACTTTGCCCAAATCGCCAAGCCCTTATTCCATCTGTTGAAGGATCCAAAAAAGAATTTGTATGGAATGAAGAAGCACAAGAATCCTTTGATGAGCTATGCTGGTACCTAATAGATTCTACAATTTCTGAAATATCTGAATTTCAATTGAGAGTTTATTATACAAACCAATGATTCGTTGACAGCAACTGGCAACATACTAAGCCAAGGAAATGAACTTGGAGACAAACATCCGATGGCATATGTGAGCCTGACACTCTCAGCCGCTGAGAGGAATTACACATAACTGAACATGAATGCCTTGGAGTCATTTACGCCTGTAAGCAGTTTCAGGTGTAAATCCATGAAATGCACTTCAAAGTAGTGACGGACCAAACCTCATTGCGTTGGCTCCATAATTTGAGAGAACCAGAAGGACAACTGGCCTGATGGGCACTTAAGCTACAGGCTTATGATTATGAGATTGTCCACTGAGTGGAGGCTTCTCACCAGAATGCGGATGGCTTATCACAGTTACCAATGGTCCAGATGGTATATCTGCAGGCGGATGAGTTATTCCAGAGAATGGTCAAAAGTGAAATTGGGAACAAGCCCCAAGAAATCCAAGTTGCGCTTTGAAAAGCAATGGAAAACACCAATACCATGGATGGACAAGTGTTTAGGATGATTTTAGGGAAGCGGATACTATTCCAAAAGCTGTCAGAAAGAGCAGCTATTGTTCAAGACGCTCATAAGGTTGTCAGGCATGGAGGCCTGAGAAAAACAACTGATCATATTTTCCAGTATACTGGGAGTCAATCAACTACAATGTTGCCGACTATCTAGCTTGTTGTGTGGAGTGCCAGCTGCACAAGCCACATAAGGATACAACTGAATACTGACTGGTCTGCCCTGGATTTTCCTGGCATATGGTGTCCATTGATGTGATGGGACCACTGATGATGAGCACAGGTGGAGTCAAGTACATATTAGTTGCTATTGACCATATGAAGAGATGGGTTGAGATGAAGGCCCTGGCAAAAAGTAGACGCTACAAGTAACGCAAAGTCACTCTGGATCAAGTAGTATATCATTATGGATGCCCGCAGGTCCTGCTTAGCAATAATGGGACCAACAACACTTCTGATGTGATCCTAAGGCTAAATGAAATAATGGGGATTAGAGGATTCATGTCTGTACCCTACTGGCCAGAGACAAATGGACTGGTAGAACAAATGAATGGATTTCTGGCCGCAACTATGAGGAATCTGGTTTCAGGAAGAACTTCCATGTGGGGAACATACCTAAGTTTGGTGTCGTTTGCCTACAATATTAGTCATCATATGGCAATGGGAAAAACTCCATTTGAGTTGCTATATGGGAGGAAGGCCGCGTTGCCACCAATTTTATATTTGGTGGTGGAACTAACATTGGGGATGAGTGCTGAACAGTACTTGAGCCAATTGACGTTTATCCTAATTGAGATTTAATTACAAGCATTTGATACTATATTAAAGAAAAGGATACCATTTAAATTAACAGAAGTTAATAACCAACCAGCCTTAGCAGAATATCAAATAGGCGAATTAGTTGTCTATTTCAATATGCATGGTTTCAGAAGAAGAAACAAGTTGGATGAATTGTGGTTGGGCCTGTTTGAGATTATTGCCAAGATGGCGACGGATGACTACTCCATCAAGAGCCTCTTGGATGGAAGGATAGTAAAAAAGTCCATGCTAAGTATTTGAAGCAATGTATCAATGGAAAAAACAAAAGAGTTCCTGAAGGACTGATGAACCACTTAGTTGGTCATGTCCTGATGATTAGGTCAAGTCCGAAAAAAGTACTGCTTAACCACACTAGATGGTTAAGTCTTAAAAAAGGACCTCTGTACCATAGAAAACTGGTAGGTTTGAGAATACCTAGGACCCAGTTTTGGGGAAAAATAAAAAAAGATGGAAGCTGAACTAAAACAAGGTAAAGTCCAATAAAAAATAAGAAAAAATAAAAAAGAGTGATAAAAATATTGGGAGAAATTAATTATAAACCACATAGAAAAAACTGATTTATTTTTATAATTATTTATTTTTTATTGATTATCCTAAATTCAGGGATGTTTCCCCCTATATCGCCTCTTGGGGGAGGAAGGATGGATCACATTAAGAATGAATAACCATTGAAATATATGTGAGATCAGACGCTTATTGAGGGCTAGACCTACATGAAACCAAGTTCTTTGAGCAGAAGCAGATCTTTGTGAGAAAGTGACTAGGGGAAGGGAAATTGAAATGTTGGAAGAAGCCAATAGTAAAACCTCAGAGCAGGGAGGGAAGCAACAGTAAAGAAAGAGGCAGTTGGCAAATAACCCCAAGTAATCCCAATATGGTACCAGAGCTGGAAGATTAGTCTTGAGCACCTGCCGATGGGCTTCATCAAGAACACCGGACATATGAGCTGGCAGCAAACAAGGGATACTGGATGGGGGTTGCTGAATCATGCCCCCTATTAAAGCCATCAGCGGGAGATACCAAAGGGAAGCACCAGAAAGGAGATAGTCATGCAGAGAGCAGATGGCATCCTGCAAGAAATTGACTACAAGCTTCTCAGAAGCTGAAGCAGAAGGAATGATGGAACCTGAGAGAGGCTGGAAGCTTCGTGGCCCAACTTCAAAGAACTTGGCCAGCAAAGCAAAGAGCATAAGCAGCAATATCCCAAATCTAGGATGTTCTCAAGATTGGAGGGATTCAGCTCCAGGAATAAAGCCTCAGTGACTTGGGTCCTCAATTCTGCATAGGGAAATTTGAAATGAATACTGTTGCTGATAGTGAGCTCAGTAGCCAGACATCAGGTTTGTAATACTGTCTGAGTCAGAAGAGAAACTCAGGAAGCAAGTCCAACTCAGCAAGAAAGGAGCGATCTGAGCGAAGGGCATAATTTCAGGAGCATCCACGATGATGTTTGGTGCATCTGCAAAAGGAGCCAAATCCAAGAGAGTTTTGAAATCCAACTCTGGAATTGACAACATAGGGAGAATCAGCCACAAATTGTTCAAAACAATCGCTAGCCTGGCTTTGAAGGGTTGGTTATCATTTACAGTATCTCCACGGAAGGACTAGCTGCTGGTGCCAGACTAGGCGTATGAGTCCTGGAAGGACCATAGAAAAGGTTCTGACACACATCCCAACTCATCTGCTGGAAGAGCCGAAGGTCTTTATCAGACATGCTATTAAGCAGCTGTTGGACCTGAGACTCAAAATTTGACATTGAGCTGGATGAGAGGGGGATGTCGGACTTATATGGAAGTTGACACTATGCACTCTACAATCCATTTAGCTCCAATTTCGGAGAATTTAATTTCAAAATTAATGGGATAAGCTCTCCAGCGAAGAATTAAGAATGATCTGAGCCAAGAGGTTATAAGAGAAAAATAACAAGGGCTAATATAAAATAAGAATTCTTAATTGGGCCATGAAATGAACATCAACGGCAAGAGTCTCCTATCTAGGACAAGGAGAAATTCAGGAAAGTGAGGACGCTGGACCAAGAATTCTGAAAATGACAATGGTCCATATGCCCTGATGGGGGAAAACTGGAACTTAGGACTAATATCATCACAAGTGAATCAATCAGCCCGACATGACAGTAGATCATGGGGACTGCGCTCTGAGTAGGTGGTAGCGAGGAGTAAGAGGAAGAGAGCCACATGCCAAAGGTCATCCTGAGCAGCGTTTAGTATTGACAATAGTACTCCACTTGAGCAAATGAAGTATATGACCAAGGTCTAAAGCGGTGTTCACTTCCACAGTCCTTTTCTTGCTGGAAATCTAGGCAAGAGGGGGATGTGTTGGGATTTTTGCTCATATTCCCAGCCTGCTAGATTACCAGGAATCGCTAGGATAATTCCCTAATGCGAGGTGAATTGGAAATTGGTTGACCCTGATCCCAGAGAAACTATGTTTGGAGGATTTTAGGATATTCGCCTGGTTGTACCCATTGAGGATTAATCCAGACAAATGCTTAAGATCTTGGGCAGAGTTGCCGACAAAATAGGGGCATCTGATAGTGATTAACTATCTTTTTTTAATACTAGTGGTTCCCAACCCAAAAGGGGGAGCCACCATGTATCTTTATTCACAAATGGGCCAAAAAGGGATTATCATAAATTAAAAAATTCCTAATATAGCCCCTAGGTTATTAGCCTAGGAAGCTGTATCAGATGGCAAGGAGGCTTTGAGGAAACTTTTGTCTGGCGCCTGCTTTAGCTGGCAGACCATGGCGGACAGCATTGGGGTGGGAGCATCAGCGACATGGGGCATAAGTAGGTATAGTTGGGGGTTTTCTTTGTTAATGAGGCCAGCGGTGTCCATCACCTCAACATATTGAGCAAGTTGATGCTCAGCAAAAATGATGAGAGCTGGCGCACAAGTAAATGACTTGATGCTCCGGCAGGTTTTGGGATAATTTGGGGTTGAAAAGAGAAGTTTTTGCTGCATCGATGCAAGTGGGGCTCACACTGAAAGCAAGCTCCTCAATTTTGTACTTTGCATCTTCCTCAAAATCATGAGGAAAATTGGGGATAGGAATACCCTTGACAAGGGGCTCCATTTCCCCATGGAGTTTCTGGCGGAGGAGGGTGTTGGCTGGGGTAGCTGCAGCCACAATAGCCATTGTGTTAATATTTTTATAAATGGGAAACCTGTTTTTTGGACGAAAATGGTGGGAACGCGATTTGAGAGGGTCAACGAGGAACTCCTCCAAAGAAAAATCCAGTTTCATGTGGCACGGCCATTTGTCCTAATCAATCCATTTGAGAGCCTCAAATGGATTGAATTTGGCCAGCGCTGGGCCAGCCACAGGAATTGGGGCCATGGCTGGAGCTGATTCACCATGTGCTGTCTACCATGGCAGCTCAGCTAAAACTGGTTCAGCCATTGACTCAGGATTCCATAATCTGGTCAAATTTTCAAAAAATTTAAGTTTTTTTAAATTTTGATTGGCCACCACTTTGGAAGCAGCGCCAGAATTCCCCGACATTGGGGGCAGAAGGATTGAGCCTCATTCAAAAAATTAGGGTGAGCAGCTGCTGGGGTGGCGCCTGATCCCTGTGCAGTGGATGTGGTGGAAGCAGCAACTGTGGGGCACCTGCGCTTCAAGTGATCAAGCTCAAAGCACAAGGGCAAATGGCGCGGCCATTTTTAATGCGCGCCCAGAATGGGTGATCAGGGGCAGATCTGATCATGGTGTGGGGGAGAATTGTGAGGTGAGAGTTGCAATAAAATGGGTGGTTCATAGCAAAGGCGTGAGGCCCTGCCAACCAATCCGCCCCATTGGGAACCACAAACTGCAACATTGGGTCTGCGCTATAAATGGCCAAACCCTCCATGAGCTTGTGGCGGAGGCGTTTGGGGGAAAGGAAAGAGGGCAACCCAGCGAACTGGACCACCAAAGTGGCCTCATCTGGGAGCCAGGTGCAAATGGTGGGTAAAGGAATTTTTTAAAAATTTATTGCAGCTTGGCTGCTGCCACTGCATCAGCTTCAGAGTGGAAGCCAAGGTCAAATTACCCCTTAAAGGGGTGGAAGTCAATATAGCTGGCAGGTTTGAAAACCGCCATGGACATCTCAATGATGGCCACGCTTGCATATGGGAAGAGATTCCCATATTTGATCTGGAGGCTGAAATGCAAAGTGCTCTGTGGGAGCACCAAAGGGCTCCAGAGCACCACCTGAGAGCTGGCGAGGTGGTGGGCCAAGTCCCAAGAGGGGACATAACACCCGGTGTTGGGAGGGCTAGCAGAGCCAGCCCAGGTGCACTTCGGTGGTGGCTGAAAGATGCCAGATGGTGGCACACCACCACCCCTAGCTGGGGCAGCAGGCATCAATTGCATCGACATTGATAAGTGTTGACTCAATTGAGTGGTTGTTTTTTGTATTTATTTTAAAATCCAAATTTGGCTTCAATTTAGGTATCAAAGCAAAAGAAAGATATAGTGATTAACTATCAGGTGTACTAATTGGGATCAGTTGGGTTTCATCACTGACTGATTGGGAATGTAAGTAGTAAGTTGTGAGGCGAGTGTTGCTACCTGCAACTAGAATATTGATCAGCTGGTTCATGACCTGCCTTAATGGGTAACAAGTCCCATTACATAAGCGGGTTGCTAGCCAGATATGGTTGGTTCACTTGGATTGAGAGGAAAACGTTAGGGACACGTTTTCTGGCTCTTTTCGTTTAAGTCTTGAGGATGTCCAATGATGGAATACTAGCCAGGATGGGGAAGACTATTGCTGCCGAGATGAGGATGGGTGATTTAATGGCAACAGCTGCCGTTTCATAAAAGAGGTGTCAACTGAGGGTTAGATGACCGAATCCCCACTATAAATTATCTAGAATTTACTTATAAAAAAAAGAGTTCTATAGTTATATAGTTTTCATCTGGTATATTATTTAGGTAGTAAACTTTATCAGCTTTCAATTGTTCTATTCTTCTCAAGGATATAATTACTGTGTGCGATAATTGGGAGACTCTTTAAGGAAAAGAATAAAGATCTGAGCGGGGATCTAGAGAAGAAGTGGAAACAATAGGGGATTGCTGCCAACTGTGTGTCAAACCAGAGAAACTGCCACCAGGAAATCTCAGAGAAGAATAGGTTAGACAGTACGAGAGAACAAATCCTTATTTTGAGACTTATCAAGTATTTCAAGCAGAAATACTGGCTGAGCGTTGGGCCAAAATCTAAGAATTTTATTCAACTAAAGATAATAGTCGTCATACTATTATCAGCCAATTATATCAACAACAATACAATGCGGACAAATTTCACAAGAACTGAACATGTTTAAGTAATAAGTTTATAGGGGTTATTGGGTGACAATAACCAGACCCATCTATTTTTACACTTGCCAAATATGGTTTGTTTGCTGGGATCAAGAGGAAAATGTTGGGGACACGTTTTCTGGCTCTTTTCATTTAGTTCTTGAGGATGTCCAACGATGGAATCCTAGCCGGGATGGGGAAGACCATCACTGATGAGACAGAATGGGTAAATCAGAAGCAACGGCTGCCATTTCATTGAAGCGGTGCCAACCAAGGGTTGGGTGCCAAATTCCTACTATTAATTCCCCTAAGAAGTCACTAATAAATTACACAAAAAAGGCATAGATACAAAAAAAGGGAGAGTATTATTTAGATATACTTTATCAGAGTCCATTTCTTGTTCTATTCTTTCTTAAGGATTTTATTACTGTGTGCTCTAGTTGGAAGGCTCTTTAGGATAAAGAGTAAGGATCTAAGGGGGAGATTCAGCTAAGAAGTTGAATTGGGGATTGCTGCCAACTGTGTATCACCAGAGAGAAACCAAAAATGAGGATCAGAGCATGGATTGAGTTAGGAGGTACCTGGGAATGAATCCCTATTGAAGACATCCTGAGTATATTTAAGAGGAAATACTGGCCAAGCGTTGGACCTAATTCTAGTATTTTATTAAACTAAAAATAATAGTCTCCATAATATTATTAAATGAACCTATCTTACTCTCATACAACATGGAGAATTTCATGACAACAAACCTATGCAGTTAATTAATTTAAGGGTTATCAGCTGAGGATAATCAAGAGCCCTATAAATCTATACACCCCCTTCGCCTTCTGCCATGACCATCTAACAGTTTGCTTTTGATGGCCTGTTTAGTTGGTCTAACTTAGGTTTTGGTGTTGTTTTGCTTATTTGAGCCTTCTGGCACATTTTATTTTTTATCATTCTCTTTTCAGTAATTCTGTCCCCTGGTCAGCTTACCTTGAATAAACAGCTATATAGATTAAATTAAATGATAAAAAGTGATGAGATAAGCTATTGCGCTAGGATTTGAATAACTGACCCTTTATAAAATTTAAGCTAAGAGTCAAAAGCTGAGCCAGTTATGCTGGAGGAGGTTTTTAAAGTCAATACGGTTTTTTTTCAGACATTTGATTGAGATTAACAATTAAAGAGCCAAATGACCATTAATCACATAAAATGTTAAAAATATCAAATCAAATAAATACCAAACTGCTCAGCTGTAACAATATAGTGAGTAATATTGAGAACATATAGGGGTTTTACTTCTTGCGTATAAAACTTATTATTTTACTATAGTAACAATAATGTTTAAAAATTCCGAAACCTTTTCAGGCATGCTCACAACAACACACCAAAGTTTCGTCACAATTGGATAAATGGTATAGGAACGCATATGGGACAAACAAACAAACACACATTCATTCATATATATACAGACAAGTGGAATACCTGTGCTTCTCTACAGTGTTTAAAAATTACCAGATACTCTAAATTATTTTTTTTGAGTTTTTGTGTGCCTGTTAGGGCAACCAGTGCATGCAACTTTTTGGTATAAAACCTGGGGTACTGCCCCCACTGCACTTGGGCTGCACAAATTTAAGCACCACAGATGTGGGTCTGACCATGGGTGAGGTGGCTCACAACGCCCCAAAACTGAAATACTCATCACCATCTGGTAACATGGGCAGCAAAGGCTTTCCAGCCACTTTAGAGATATGCCTCCCATTTCTCACTGCAAAGAATGAGACCAGAACGACCCCCCAGTTGGACTTACTTAAGGGAAGAGGATTGACATAGCTCTCTACAGCTATTTCTAGCCATCTCTTAACTATGGCCAGGGATCTTGTTGCCTGGATTTCTTCTAAATAGATTCAAGCTAGATTCTGGCAAACTATAGACCATATATCACCTCCCCCATATCGTGCACCAGACCCTGAACCCCTCCTTTTCTGAAAGCAAACTTGGAGGGGCATATGAAGTCAGGATCTCTAGCCATGCAAGATGACCAGAGGATAACTTAAACCCTGGTTTGTATGCTTCATACCGTAGGAGAACACTATTCCACACAGAATCCGCTGCCAGACACTCTGTGAAGATGTTCTTTTCTGTCTCCCCCCCTCCACACACCTTACAGGCATACAGAAGGCCATCATCCTTATGTTTACTCCACTTAAGCAGAGTCAAACCAGTGACCAAAATGTTGCTGCAAAGTTGGAAGAAAAAGTGCTGAATTGGTATAGACTAGCATCCCTTAACCCTCCTCCCCCATAAGTCCATCAGGCCAGGTTGCATTGTGCAAGTGATCCCAGACAAGTATGTTGAGCAAAGCTCTCTGTCTTGAGACTTCAAGAACCTTGCAGTTGCGAAATTTGAGAGGCAGACACCACTACCATCTCCCACCTTGATCCAGTCCCAAAGGACAAAAAGGCTTTCCAATATGGGGTATCTCCAGACTTCTCTTCCTCATGGGAACACCCACAAATTGTTCCCTCTACGACCTTCTGGACAGGCTTCCCCTGCCTTCAATGCAGCCAGAGAAGGAATTGCTTCCCTCCAGAAAGAAGGAGTTCAGTTTCTTCCACACCATCCCATGCCTTCTTTACCAGCACTTTGGAGGCACTGGCAACATTATTAGCTGCTTATACTATAATCACTTTTTGGCCATCGCCATCAAGGAGGTCCCCCCAGTGAACTGCCCCAATAAAGTGCTTAAAGGCCTTACACAAACAAGATTCCATCTCCAATCCTCAAGCTCCTCCCCAAAGTGGAAACGCACAGATCCTTTTGATGGTCCACTATCCACCCTCTAATCTACACTTGTTGCCTGCACAAGCTTTAAAGTAATCTTTCCAGTAGCCTGGTAGGTTCCCCGCGCTTGAAATGGCCCCTTGATTGATGCCCCATCTAACACCAAGATCCTTGTTCAAACTGTCCTTTCAAGCCTTAGAGAGGTAGTCCTCCAATATTGGAGCCCAAAAATAAAATTTTCCCTCCCAAGTGACCCATGTGATCCACTTCATCTGAAGTACTTTAGTCATACTCCCAAAGTTAATCAGACTGATGCCCCCTTCTTCACCTCCTGACACAAGTAACAGAGAATAATTTGTGATGCCCACACTCACCAAATGAACTGGATAATCAAACTCTGTATTATTTTGATGGAAGATGCCAGCAGTGGAACAAATCTGGCAATGTACCATAGTCTGGAAAGAATAAAAGTGTTAATGACATTGTCCCAGCCCCAATAAGATAAGGTGAGCCATTGCCACTTCCAAGCTGCTTTTTTAAGGTCCACTTCAAGTTTGGAACAAATTTCGTGCAGTGATGCCCGCCCAGGGATGGGACACCTGAGGTGCAGAAACTCCTCCCCTGTTGTCATCCAGGGATTGAGCTCTTTGGTGGCACACCAAACGTTGCCGTTCTACTGATGGGCCAAGCCTTGAATTTTGACAGATTGATCTTTACGTTGCTTACATTTTGGTAAATCTTTAGAATGTTTATCACCGCCTTCTCCTTATCCTCTGAAAAAACATAAATCCATGTATCATCTGCAAACATTTAGTGAGAGTACTCCTCATCATTGATGGTAAGTTTCCTCTGGTCTGACTTTCTGAGAGCCACTTAAAGGGTCTCTATTGCAAGAACAAACAACAAAGGAGATAGAAGGTCTCCCTGACGCACGACCCTACACACCTAAAAAGGGTGGGAGAGGACCCCATTGATATTGACAACCAATGAGGCTTCCCCATAAATTGCTTTAAGCAGTCTTGACAAATTCCCCTTGATTCCAACCATACTTAACACTTCCCAAAGACACTCATGATTCACCCAATTATATGCTTTCTCTTTTACACAAAACAGTAGCCACCCCCTCTGGTCATACTGTTTACTTGTCCACTCTTCTATCAAGTGAAGCAGCATCGAATTGTCAATAATTGAGCGTCCTGGGATAAACCTATTCTGCTATTTCCCAACAAAGTCCGCCTCAACCCCCTTTAGTTAATTGGTTAGGATCTTCATTAAGATCTTATAGTCAACATTAAGCAGAGTCAAAAGCTGATAGTTCCTTATGATGGAGGGATCGCCCTTCTTATACAACACTACCACCACACCTTTTGAAAATGCTAGCTATATTGCACCAGAGACTAGGAGTTGATTTTAGAGCTCCACAAGCATCTCAGACATTTCTGCCCAAAATAACTTGTAAAGCTTAAGGATCAACCCACACTCCTCAGGAGCCTTGCCATTCTTTTCTTTGAGATGGCATTAGACACCTCTGACTTGCAGACCTTACTACATAGTTGGTGCTGAGTCTCCTTTGACAGTACCCCCAGTCCGCTTGTTAGTACTTTAGATGCCTCTGGGTCATTCTCCGAGGGGCCATAAAGGTCCTCATAGTAGGACTTGGCCACTTCAGCCATATTAGGTGCATCCTTCACCTCAACTCCCTCATCACAAAGTGACAAGATCCTTACTGAGGGCTCTATATTATTTTAGTTTTTATATTGGCAGATAGCCATTAAAAAGTTCAGAAACTATTTACCCTATTGAATTTTAACCTCCAACCACTCATTCAAAATTAAGTAAGCCTGCCAAATGAACTAAGCCATCAATCACTTACCTAAAGCGAATAAGCCTATTTAATCAACCAAAAAAATAAATCATTACTCAGCAAAAACCAATTGTTGAACTTGCAAAACAGCCTAAAAACCACCAACCACTAACTAAAACCTATGAAAATATATATTTAAACGAATATGAAAATGCTAAGCCAAATTGCTATATAATTCCCATCAGAAATATATAATTTTAGATTGTATATAGAAATGATATAAAAATCATATTATTAAAAATAGTATATTACTAACTTTAAACTTTATAAATTAGTTGTACAAAAGTTTAGGGATTTTTGGTTTATTTGTTCATGTGATAAAATTTTATTTATTTGAGGCAAGCTGATCAGGGGACAGACACTACTGAAAGAAAGAAAAGAAAACATTGATGCAAAACCTGAGCAGGGTCAACTCCAGCATAGAAAGTTTTTCCACCTCTAGATTGGGACTCATATTTTTCTGGTTACGTCATGCATAAGGTTTTCATGTTATTAGACCTACTAACTGTCAATAGCTTCCTTTAGCTGGCACCCCAATCAATGTGTAAAGGGTGGGAAACAAACCCGCAACCTTCAGGTTGGTAGCCATACGCCCTACTGACTTGCCTTCCACCCCCTTCATGTGGTAATATATCCTATATAAACAAATAAACAGTAAGATATTTTTGTAAAGAAAATTTTAGGCTAATTCTTGTTGATACCCAGTTTAACACAGTTTCTTGTGGGTTTAAAGTTTTCCAGACGATCTTAATCAATTCTTTTCTTAGATTGTAAATGGCTATTAAAAATTAAGCTTTTTCTTTCCAATTACAGTCACTTTTAGTAATATTATTTGATTCAAACAGTACAATTTGATAATTAATACCGGGTGATTGAGCATGAATAATAAATTAAAGATTTGGGTGAAAGTGGTAAAGGCCAGCGAACCTAGATCTACACCACCCAAAGGTACCAAGCTCATAGGAATAAACAAAAATATCAGTAAAAACAAAAAACCTGAGGTGGCGCACCCCGCAAGTTTCATGAATTTTTTAGTAAAATATTGCAGCTACATGGAAGTATCCCACTTGCAACCACTGTCATCAGTGGAACACGGGATATGAGTTTCCCTGGGCGTAGAAACACCAACAATGTGGGAAAAGTATGGCGAAGTCCAACTTGAATTTTTCCCACATGCGGTGTACTTAACAACCCATACTATCTGCAAAGGTTGGGTAGACCTTGGGTTCAAAACTGCAGAAAAAGCAAATGAAGCAGCGAAGTTCAGAGTGGCACTTGACCTTCCCAATGGTCAGCATTTGGTATTAACCAAATGCACACAATGGGCAGAATCCAAATATATTTTTAAACTTTTTGATTACCTTCCAACTACACTGGCGTGCACAGTAGTTGAATGACATCTCCAGGAAGGCTTGGAAGCCTAAGGAGAAATTAAACAATTTGAAATACAAAGATTACAGCTGATGCTGACCCTTAGCACTGGGAAGGCAATCACAATCATTTCCCTGACCCAGGAGGTAGTGGAGGATATCACAAAAATCTTCCACATTGCATCCTTCATTATTGATGGGAAAAAACCCAACTATTTTGTGCAACAGTAGAGAGCACACCCCCCATATGCAACCACTGCTAGGCCTTTAGGCACAAGATTCATGCTTGTCCCATAAAAGAAGGCCTAAGAGAAATGGAAATCTGTGAGGAAGAAATGGGCGAAGACGACTTAGAGTACACCAAAATCACAGATAGAACACAAGCATTCAACTGGGGAGAACATGGGCAATAAAAAGTAATTGACTTAATTTTCCTGAAAGAACGAAAAATGGCAAAACAGGCTTGCAAGCTGGCTGCAGCAAAGGCAAAGGCATCAGCAAAATCATCCATATCACCTGAACAGATCCAGGAAGACATGGATGAACTTGAAACAATGAACCAATCAAATCCTGCAAAAAATCCAAACAACCAATCCAAACATATTGGATTCAGCGGAACCCAATTTGGAAATAAATGTGGCAAAACAGGGGTTTAGAACATCCCCCAAAATTGCAGAGCATAACCCAATTAAGAATGAAAATCAACTATGGAATGCACAAGAGAAAAAGGTGGCCAATAAGAGCACACAAGTGCACCGCAATGATAATTTGAAAACCAGCAAAGGCAAGAGAGGAGCAAAAACAGTGTCAATGAAAGGGGCAGAATTACCTCAACTCCTACTCATGGTTATGCTCTCCGCAGCAGAGGTGCAATGGAGATTAATGTGAGCAAGAAAGTAAGGCTGGGGGCACTGATAACCGCTCCTGAGATGCATCGGGCATCTCAGTAGAGATAGGGACGCTGAACATAGTGAGACTCAAGGCCTTAACGTCCCAAGCCAAGAAGTTGAGTCTCCTACAAAGCCCACCTGTGGATATCCTGGCGGTGCAGGAAACACACTGTCCAAAGGGAAAGATGGAGACATGGAAAAACATGCTCCTCCCAACAATATCATTTTGGTCACAACAATGTGGGGTGATAGTATGCGCAAACCAAAACTTTGACTTTATTAATAAAAATTTGTTCCTGGACGACCGCATACTAGCCCTTACCTTCTCATGGCACAATGAAGTGCACACAATAGCCAGTGTGTATGCACCAAACTGTGCAACAGACCAACGAGAGTTTTTAACAGCTCTAAAACAACTCCATCTTCCAGTAAACACTTTTGTCATGGGAGACATGAACTGCTGGAATAACCCAGATACTGACTGATGGCCATACACAACGGAGGTATTACAAGGGCAAGTGTAACTTTGCTTGCTAAAGGCCACCCTGGGACTATATGATCTGCTTCCAAAAAGGCTATCCCTACTACAAGGCATGACACGCCCACATGTCCACAACGGTGCACTTATCTCTATGTCACAGATAGACCTAATACTCACACCATTTTTTCCGTCACCAAATTCATAAATTTAAAACTACAAAAAACATATTTTCTGACTATCAGCTAGTTTCATTGTCCTACACACCAGCATAAACAACTACCCAAGCACTGAGGTGGTGCAAATATGTTTAGAAAGTTTAGTTAACTCAAAATTTAAATCCTGGATGGAGGAAATATCCTCAACACGGGATTCTCAAACACCTTTCTGTTTGGACTCATTAACCACCTGGGAAAATTTCAAAAAATCAACAACCCAACAGATTAAACACAACGTCTAGAAGATACAAGGCAGCTTCATCCATTATCAAGCACACCTTGACAGAAATCAATCATCTGGAAAACAATGTCCCACGCACAGGGTACAGCCCTAGATGGGGTTGCAAATGGGCAGAGGTTTCTGCTCAGCTAAACACCCTGATATGCAAACACCAACACTGAGTTGAGGTTCAATATAGAGCAAAAAACATAAAAGATGGAGAAACTTGCTTGAGATACTTTTTCCGCCAATTCCACGCCTGGAAAAATACAATAGCTTGTGCACAGGTCCGTCAACTGGATAAATCTGTAGTGGAAACATCCAAAAAAGTCATGACCAAAGTACACAGGCTTTATATGAATTTATGTATATCTGAACCAGTCAACCCAGAAAAAATTGAAAAATTCCTTGCAAATGCATATGTTGACACCGCAGTTCAAAATAACAATTTGATTAACCTAATATCACGTGAGGAACTATGGAAAGTAGTACGCGGTACACCAAAAGGTAAATGTCATGGACCTGATGGGATTCTTTATGTATTTTATATAAAATATTTCACTAACATCTCTAATATTCTTTTAGCTTCCATGAACAAGTGTATTATGGAAACATGCCTCCTACCTGGAGAAAAGAAGCTTACACTGTCACTTTATTCAAAAAAGGAGACAGACTAAAAATATCTAACTGGCGCCCAATCTCCCTAATAAACACAGATACCAAAATTATTCACAAAAATTATGGCCAAACGACTAGGAGAAATTTCAACTGACGCAATATCCCCATCAAAATATGGGTTTTTTTCAAGAAGATCCATATGGGAAAATATCACACAGTTGCAAATGTCTTCCAGTCCAAAGTCTCTGGAGCGCTTGTCTTTTTGGACCAACAGAAGGCATACGACAGGGTAAACTAACCTATCTCAGGGCCTGCCTTCAAAAATTCAAATTCTAAATAGATTCATAAACTGAATGATGTTGTTCACAGAGTCAGCTACCATGGCTGTGCATGGGGCAGGTTTCTTAACTAACCTAGTTTTTCCACAGAGAGGACTCAAACAAGGGGACCACTAAGCCCTCACTATACAGTTTTAGTTTGGATCCCCTAATCCGCAGTACAAATACACTTATCAATGGAATCAATGTCAAGGGCCAACCACCAGTCAAAATGATGGCCTTCGCTGATGACTGTGTGTTGGGAATATCCAACAATCAGGACTCTTGCAGAATTGAGAAGATAATACAATTATATTTAGCCATAAGCAACGCATCACTTAACACTGAGAAAACGGAAATCATATTCCTGGGGAAATATCAGACCCATTGGACGCCATCTACCATGGGTCAACAAACCAATACAACATCAAGACTTCTCACCAGACATAGGAAGCGAAAATCAGCATTACCCTACTGAAACTTCCCTTCACTACCAAGCTGACAGATGGACCTGTCCGTCACTTGGGAGTATGGTTGGAAGCAGGAGGTTACGCCAACTCCCTGATGGAAAATCAACTTCTGGATAAGATAACAAGACGCATTGGCTCCCTACATGGGCATCAAACAGGTCTAACAGGAAGGGTCACGGTAGGCAACTCCATGATACTATCAATAATATGGTTTACAGGCCATGCAATTGCTTTCTCGCCGGCCTTCTTTAATACAATTTACGCCTTATTACAAGGATGTCTTTGGCCAACCACAACCTCCCTATACGCCTTAAAAACCCTATTTGGCTCTAGGAGGAATGGAGGTATGGGGCTTACTAATTATGTAGAGCAAGCGACCCTTATACTAGGATCCAGGATAGCTCAGGTGACTAGCCCAGATCTTCCAGATATACATAGGGCCAGAACAGCAAGATGTAACTTTACAAGAGCACTCAAATTAAGAAACCCAGATCACCCAAACACATTAATTAAGTATCTGGCGTCTCATCCTTCAGCTGCAGTACCACATGGCACTCCTACACGTTTCAAACGAATACTTCTAGCCATTAGAGGAGCAGAGTGGAAGGTCCACATATGTGATCAGACCATTCACAGAGGACGCCCAAGACTAACTCACATACAGTAAATTAAGAGCCAAATAGTCGCAAATAACATAATATGCAGAAATCCGAGTACCATAGCCAGAATTGATTACCTGTACCATATGGATATACCATACAACCTGGAGACCCAAATAAGAGTCTGGAGATACACACATCACTCACTACTTTAGCCCAGATAAGAGCACATGTGTGGAGATTCATGAGGGGAGTATACCGCACAGCAGAACGGTCAAATGCAGCCCATTCCTCATGTACAATATGTGGACAGTGTGAAAGCTTAGTACACCATTTAGAACATTGTCCAACGTCAGTGGCTATATGAAAAAAAGTCATGTGCCTATTTCACCAATAAAGTGTACAACCATTCAGTCTAGATAAGAGCATGTTCGCTTTAAACATGGAGTCACCTAACCCATCCCCTCTGGGCGTTAATAGTAGCAATAGCACTATGGACGATCCATACAATAGTATTGGAATCATTTACAGGAGCAACGTCTACAATACATGAAGCAATCAATCGTTTCCAATACCATATATTGGAACATTTCCAAGCATGGCTGATTGGAAACATGACCCCACGTAACAGAAGAACAATCAATACATTGTTCCCCATATGGTTCCTAAATATTGATTCTTTCCTTCACTCATACTGCATCCAAGGATAAGCCAGCATAAACCCCCTACCGTCCTAAACTTGATGGTCCTGGAGACAACAAGAGGGGCTTTGAACCCTCTTGAGTGTCTTTAATTTTCACAATTAATTAGTTTATCCCCAATATATTGAAAGTACTTGTCCCCTGTTTGACCTTCCCTAAATAAGTATTGATAAAATTAAGAAGTAAAATAATATTTATTAAATTAAGATCATCAACCATGAGGGGTGGAAGGCGAATCAGTAGGGCATACAGCTACCAACCTGAAGGTTGTGGGTTTGATTCCCACCCTTTGCACATCAATTGGGGTGCCAGCCAAAGGAAGCTATTGGCAGTTAGTAGGTCTAATAACATGAAAACCTTACCCATGACGTAACCAGAAAAATTTGAGTCCCAATCCGTAGGTGGAAAAAACTTTCTTCATTGGAGTTGACCCTGTTCAGGTTTCATGTCATTTCTTTCTTTTGTTTCTTTCTTTTGGTAATGCCTGTCCCCTGGTCATCTTGACTCAGTTACATAAAAAGATTATCATCCACTTAGCCAAAACCAATGAAACTTCTCTAAAATAACTATAACATCAACTACTTACTTGAAACTATTGAGCCCATCAATTTCAATCAAAATTGACCAACCACCCAGCCATAACCAATTAAATCATCAAATCAAATAATTACTAACTGCTTGCTAAAACAAAAAAGCTTATTAAACAACCCAAAACCGCAAACTGCTTGGCAAAACAATTTAAACTATCAAATCAACTAAATATCAAATTGATCAGCTGTAACAATATACTGATTTACAATAAAAACATATAAAATTTTCACTTCTATCTGTAAAAGTTTTTTTTTGTTTATTATTAAATTAATAATCTGGCTTTGAGGTACACACAGACTCTTTCCCATACACCTATACCAAATTTGAAAACTCTATATGCTGTATTTTGACTAAGCATTGCGCACACTCACACATACACACTTGCTTTTATTAATATAAATACAAATGGGGACAAAAGCGATCCCTTATTAAATTATAGCCTCTGAGTTGATATACTTTAGGGTAATAGTGAAATGTATGAGAATTTGGGTTAGGCAGGTTTTATCTTGTTTTGGGTAAATGAAGATGTAGACTATAAGTTATTTCAAAATCTCTTCACCTTGTTTTACTTAAGTTTGGGCGAGTGATTGACAGAAGTTATTTCATCTCCAAGGGGTAGGTTTTTGAAATAGTTGGTCCAATCAGACTTCCTTAAAAAAATTTCACCTCCTGGAACCCCTTCTAGTCTATAAAAGGCGCTGTTTTCCCTTATGCGGCTGCACTATATATAAAGCATTGCAGGGGCAGACTTTGGAGCCAGTTTGCCTATTCCTCTGGGGTTAGGTGGATCCATAACAATTAAATTTGAGATATTAATCCAGGGATTAGGAATCATAGTATTATTCCAAGCTAAATGATTCCTCTACATATTAGGCATGGTTTCATATTAATTAAATTAGATTTATTTGAGGGAGGATACCCCAGTTGATGTATATGGTCTCACTACACTGCCTCCCCAAGTTTGATCCCAGTAGATGAAATTTGGGTAGGGGACAATTATGACTATGTTGTCGTTGCGCACCAATGCTCAAACTGAGATAGCAAATAGCAAGGCGGTCCATGGAGTTCCTGGCCTATCATATGCCGTGCATGAAGGTTTTTCAGATTTTATCCTCCTTTCCCATTTTCTTTGATCCCTTAATTGGTGCGGTATCATCCCCATGTTGGCCCACCTTAAATATATTTAATTAGATCTATCCTTCACTGGAACATTCTTATTGACTTGTTAAACATCTTATTGTCTGACAACAACCAAAGGGCTTTTATCAGTTCACTAAAGCCAAATTATGCAGAAAAAGGGTTAACATATTCTAAAAATACAGCTAACTTAATTATTCATGCATTTGTGTGGCTAAAAATGACAGTTGTGTTTTAAGTACTGCTTTTTAAGAGCTGCTTCCTTGAAGTGATGAAAAAGATAGCGGCATAAAATAAACAACTATTGGATAAGTGACATCACTATTTGCTTAAAGGCTCACAAGAAATGGCTGAAGTTAAATCAAAGCAACTTGTAGGTTTCAAAAACATGTGTCACAAGCTCATTCTATTAAAACTGATGATTAAACATGCTTATCATCTTTCTAATGATCAGGACTGCAAATTGCAAGCTTGTACTACTGAAACTAAGACTGATGTGCTTATCATCTTGCTAAAGTTAGAGAAATACCTCTCAAGCTCATGATATCGAAACTGACAACCAGCGCACTAATCATTTTACCAAAAATTGAGAACACACTTTTTAAGCTCATGCAATGGAAAAGAAGATTAATGTGCTTCTCAATGTGGAAGAGATAGAGTATACACCTCTCAAGAATGACTCATGAGACAGAAAAAAGTGTAAGAATATACAGCAAATTAGTCTTATGCTCATGATCAGCATGTTGCTGATGTGCAAGAGTTCCATTAATAAATTAACAACTTCTGCAATAGGACATGTGATATCTGTAAAAAGCAGTGTTACGCTAGTCAAATGGTAAAATATTATACTATTTCTGCCAAATCATATCTACCTTTGGAACAAAAAAACAAAGATGTATAGGAAGTTTGCCATTGATGCCATTTTTTTGAAAATAATCTCAAGACTAAACATCCATCAAAGTAATACTGGAATAGTATAAAGCATGGTATTATTACAAGTAAAATTAAAGTTCACACTCAGTTTAAGCATAAACTCTTGTCTCTCATGATACCTTATATTTATAATAGTCAAATTTGACAGCAGATATGTCTAAAACAGATTCAAAAGCCAAGCCACGCTGTTCACACTTGACATTCTTTGAAGTAAGCAAAAAACTGCCTTCTATGTTGCCTCATGACAGTGATAATGTGAGAATAATTTTAGTCACAGGGACTCTTGAAAAATTAGGTATCTCTCATGAATACACAATTTCATATAAATGGGTGCATGCTGCACTTATCCAGCTCTTGGAAAACAATCTAATTTATAAGGACATGTCAATCAATGAATTTTAAAGGCTTGACTGACAAGACATGATTAGAGTGTCCGATCTGAGCCACAACTGAAGCAAAATTAATGCAATTAGGCTCATAGCAACAATATTTTTGTCGATGATGATCGGTTGCAAAGTGCATATATGCCAATTTGTGACACTTCAAGTAATATGTTATGATTTTTGGCATCAAGGTTGTAGTGACATTTTCAATTCCAGTTATGTTGGTTTGCAGTGCTTTTCTATGGTCACAACAAATATCACTAGAGCCATCATTATTCCTCCTGTTCTTTGGACCACAAATACCTTGAATAAGAATATGCCTGAATTTGATGGTTTTTGTGAACTAGTTCAATTTGAGACTGAAACATGAGGTGGGGAGGTGTTTGCAATACCTCCTGATGGCTACCTGCAACTACGCAATCTGAACATAACCAAGAACAATGTTCTGTTGTTTGACAATTCATACAATCTTGTTTATAATGGCAACAGCTATTCCAGGGAAGCTTGGTAAATTGCATAAATAATGATTTCATCAGCTGAACTTTGCAAAATGCTGTTAGATATTTATTTGCAGAACATTGTGCTGGCATTCTTGTTGTTGCATCAAAATCATTAGGACTCATGCACTTCAATGAAAAGTATTACCTTACTGACTCACATTCTTTCAGCATAAAGGTTCAAGCGCAAAATGTTGTGATGGTAAAGCATATATCAGTGGATGTGACACAAATGAAGAAATTGTTCAAATTTGTTGGCACACAATTCACTTAAAAATGAACCTTTTGTGATTTACTTTATTGTTGTATGTGCGAAGGTTGTTGTGTTAATGGATAACTGTTTGTGACAAAATTAGCATGATATACCACAAGAAACTTATTATTATCCTGTGGTTGATGTGCATCCTATGATTGATACACATCCCACACCCAAAAAGCATATTCATGTTCAGACATCAGTCATGGATCTTTTTTTAGTACTAGATGGTCCCAACTCAGTCATGGATCTTATCAATGTCATTCATACAGATGTTGAAGTATTAGATTATGCATTTGTTGAGGGTAAAAATTTAAATAAAATTCAATGTAAGATGAAGGACAATATTTTTAAAATAAAACTATGAAATAAGAGCTGAAGAGTATTTGTGGTTGATGCTTTTTCCATATTGAAACAATGGTTAAAAAAGATGTTACATACAAGGGTTTTAATATGATCTAAGCTACTTTTGATCTTAATTTGATTTAAAATTTTCAAATTAATAACAATGGTTTGAAGGAGAACCATGAAATTATTATTAAACCATTAATTTTATAAATCAAGAATCCTTGGTCATGATATACAGTTCTAGCGCAATGAATATCTCTTTTATATACTTTTGATGAACAAATATCTCAGAGTTCAGTCCACTATTTATGCTTGCTGAAAGAAGGTAAGTGGAAAAGAGGGATCTGTTGAGATATTCACCTCTACTTGCAATGCTTATGTGGGTCTGCAGCCTACTGATGAATGGTTCATAGTGAATTGATAAACAAACTCGTTGCCTTGGAACACCAACTTGGTTCTTAATATTGAGCTGCAATATCATCAACTGGCCAGACATGCAAAGAGCTCTCTTTTTTGCTGACAGATGATTGAATGGGGACCTAACAAATATCAATATTGACATATTGCAGCATTTTAATAGAACAACACCCAGTTGTAGTCAGCTGACATTTCATAAGTAGCTATAATGCTGTCATGAAGTATATTAATAACAATGTAAAAATTTTAGTTGGAAAATTAGAGATTACTGGTGGCGTGTGAAATTTTAAAATTGAAGAAGTCCGCACATCCAAAAGGCTGTTTGTACTAAGAAAGAACAACATATGAGACCAAAGAAAGAATTGAACTCATTGATGCAGTAATATCATACTGACTCTCATCTGAATCTGAAGATCCTGTTATGCAAAATTAGTTAAGCAAAAGAAACTGTTTCACCACTCTCATACATGTTACAAAAACATTTCTCAAACATTTAGCTTTGTCTTTTCACATAAGCCATGTCAGCACAATCACATTATTGCTCTAACTTATGATGAGTTCATAAGAAATGGTGGATGGTTCTATATTCTGAAGTGATGAACTGAGGAAAAATGTATAAATGACTACTGCTCCACGATCCCTCATTTGTGGGATGTTGACATTGACATTCAACCATGTGGAATGAATGAGGAATTGCCCGTTACGTTGTGAACTGTAACACAAATTCCAAGCCCATAAATTTGGATCAGGTTATTGAAGAGGCGATCAGACAAATTTGTCAAGAAAATTTACATGTTGCTCACATGTTGTTTCAAATATGCATGATAGTTATGAAGGAGAATTAAATTTCTACATGTGAAGTGTATTCCATTTGTGTCACCTTCCATTATGTAAAAGTTTGAGAAAGTACATATCCTTGAACATGCATAATCCTGAAGAAGTATATCATGTCATGAAGTTTGATGGCAATTAGGCAAGGGAGTGTGCTCCACAATATCTTGGTCAATATGAGAGCGCCTAAAATCATTCAGAATTTAACTTCTAGTATGAGAGTTTGGTTGAGTTTGCAAGGCAATTTAAAGGCATACTACACCAACAAAGGCAATACTGAAGAAAGTTTTGACAAAGACGATTCAGAACAGTCACAACAAAGGCAAAAGCTCACCACTTTCACAGATAAATCAAAGATGGTTGTACAAAATTATCCAGTAATTGTATGAGTGCCAGTCTTCATGATGCACATGGATCCTGAGAACTAATTCTATAGTATTCTACTTCAATATCAGCCTTATGAATCCAAGAGTGCTCTTCTTGGAGTGATTAATATTGTGCTAGATGAATTCCTTGCCTGTGAAAAGGAATTAAAGGAGAAGAGCAAACACATGGAGGATTTCTACTAAACATATCACCAAATTGAGATCACTATCAACCAAGATCATGCATTTGATATTCTGCAGCAATCCCAAGAGTTTTTGAAGAAGAGCTTGGGAAATAAATTTCTGACCAAGGTATGCTGATGGACAATTCCAATTGGCTTGCGCTGAAATGAAAATCAATCAGCAAGAGCTCTTCTCTGCAGTCACTTTTATTATTTGGGAGTAGCTTAAAGGAAGAAAACAACACCTCAGGCTGATTGTGACTGGCGGATCTGGATTGGCAAGACCTTCACTTTTAATGCTCTGAGAAAACAATTAAAATTGCTTCTTTGGCAAAAATGCAGTAAAAGTTGCAGCTTTTATGGGTGCAGCTGAGAGACTAGTTGGTGGATCAACTCTATATATTATGCTCAAGTTAACGGTCCAAAAGGTTGGCTTCATTGTCTCCAACATGCCAACGTTGGTGTGAAATTATCTAGAGATTATGTAAAAGCAGTGGAAGGCATTTAATACATCCTCATTGATTAAATTTTTGATGGTCCCTTATGAGATGCTTTTCATGAATGACTCAAATTAAGACAGCTTATGAATAAGGAGGATAAAGCATTTGGATGTCCCAACATCGTACTTCTTGAAGACTTTATGCAGATTCCACCCATTAAAAGAGCTCAGATTTTTTTTAATAACCAGTATTATTGCCAGCATCACACCTCTAGGCTATTTAAGATTGGTTGAGCTTACTGAGAATATGCACCAGCAGGGTGACACGTGCTTTCCAATCTTCGCAATGCTCTTTGAGTTTGTGAGCTCAAGGTCCCCAAATTACATTTCTGCTTTTTAAGGCATTGGTGGTTGCAACTGGTGAATTCACCTAGAACAAGGTATATTGCATCTATTCATTGATAGTGCAAGTAGATGCGTACAGTAATGCTGTTCTTGAGTACTGCTAATCACAGGAAGAGAGAATATATAACATATAGGCGCAATATCATGTAGCTGATGCTACACGCAATGTCAAAAATTCAACTTGTACAGGTATCATCCCAGCTGACATCAACAAGAATGGGTGCTTGCCTAAGGAATTAAAGATGTTTATCTGTGCAAAAGTAATGTTACTCTCTAACTTAATGTCAAAAAGGGTCTTGTGAATAGCGCATAATTGGCGATATCACTGAGATAATTTGGCAATATTTCCATCACAACCATCAATATCACACAGATTTTCCCTCTGTTTGCATAGACTTTGGTAGGGATTACAATCATCTGATAGAAACTTAAAAAAAAATTTCCTGCTAAAATCAGCTATAAAATGAATGAGAGACAAATGCACCTATTATCTTGTGTTGGGCGTGCACAGTTCATAAGATGCAAGGGTGCAGCATTAATTATGCAGTCATGTACCTGGAAAATGATTATTCCAAAAGGGACAAGCATACATCACTTCAAGTAGAGTGAGATTACTTGATGGAGTTCGAATTGTGGATATGGAGTCCAGTAAGCTCTCAGGAAAGATACCCTGCAACAAAAAAGCCATCAAGAAGATGGAGAGACTGCAAAATTTAATCCTCCAGATAATCCGCAACCAAGTAGAAGTAAATTTAATTAGAAGTAATTTTAAGATTGTTATTATTATAATTATTCTGCTCTTTAACCTTGCTTTCATTTATAACTGATATACTATTGAGCTACTTATTAAATATAATTATGTTAGACTTGTATACTTATGCAATAGCCCTATGGGGTAAGTCCCCATAGGCGTCAATAGAGTGTCTATAACCCTCTAATTCCAGGAGTGGTGTTGAGGAATGCACCACCAACCAACAGATAACAACCTGCTATCAACACAAGGAAAGGGGCCCACAGAGGGGCCAACACCAAAAGGACCCAGGTTGAGAATGTAAATTAAGGTATAAACGTCAGGATAACCCAGAAAGACGAAGACTTAGTTGGACCCCAGAGAGGTGTCCATTACTGAGTGCAGATCAGAATCCAGGGTTTTGGGCTTTCTATTTGTGGAGGATCAGGCTTGCCCAAAGGGTTAAGCAAGTCAGAATATGATTTGGATAAATGAAGTAGCCTATGTTATTTGAATCCTCCTTGAGGAGTTCCACGCACAGGCTTCCCAAGGGACATTTAGATTACATAAAAAACGGGGTTTTTTATTTAAACAGTTTGATCAACAAAGAAGATTGGTCTCAAGAAATTACTAATAAACACTAGGGGAGAATAGTCATTTCTTGAGAGCGGTACTAAGCCTAGATGAACCAATAAGTGCACATTATCATCAGCCATGGTACTGTGAATTGAGTAATCCCAAACTTGAGTATTAGTCTGTAGCTTAAACCTCACGGATTAATTATTATTGTAAATTAATATATCTTGAAACACCGTTTATTAATAAATCATACAGTTCCGTTATAAATTTGCAACTAAGCTAGTGCGTTTTAACGCTGGGATGTAACACTAAATTGATAATTATGCGCACCCCTAGGACCAGCTTGGGCATATCTTGCTTTACCCAACGTTAATCCAAGGTATGCTTCATGTCAGGGAGGCCTGTCAACTTTATCTTTTTGTCCTCCTCACGCTCAGCCTTGTCCCTACAATCAGTATCCTCAGATTTGTCATGTAACCATGATATTACCCTCCCATTCTTTTGGGGCTCCACCCCCCTTCAGGGGCTTCACCCAGGAAGAACTTCTTTTGGGCAGTATCCAGCTTCATGGCAGTGTTACTTTGTTTAGTCTTGGGTCCTGCTACCTCTGTAAAACGCTCATGGAAAGCTTTAATCAGTTCTTTGGCATGGACGCAATAGCGTGTTGGTACCAAACTGTTCTCAGCCGCATCAAATCCATACCATGACACCAAATAATCAGCCTTCTTCTTAAGCAACAAGAGGCTACAATTTCCTCCACTTACACTTTAATGACCCATTGTTAAGATATTCCTTTGAGTGCTGTTGGGGCTTTCAAACAACGTCAGCTTATTTTTAATAGAAGACTGAAAAGATCCAGATTGATGGGGAAAGATCTAACTGGTACAAGACATGGCTCACCTTTATGACAATGTGGTAAGGCCCTATCCTCTTTGTCCCAGTTTTTTGCGTGGCTTCTTTATTGGGATTTTTCTAGAATTAAACATCATGAGAACCCCTTCCTTGTACGCAGGACCTACTCATCTCTCGCCATCAGCATTCTCATCATAAGCTTTCATTGCTGCAATTAAATTCGTGGTAACCCCTTTGTGTACTTTATTAATGATCTTAGCAAAGTCCACCAACACTATCTCTTTGTATCCACAGCTTGGCTCTATATTCAAGGAAGAAATAAACCCATAGTTGGCGAAAAATGGAGAACGCCCAATGGATGCAGGTTGGTCGTTGTTATAGTTAAATTGGGTTATGGAAGATGGGAAGCCCAATACAAATGATTTTCAGCAGTGTAACACTGCAAGAACAGTTCCAGGCACAGATTCACTCGTTCTATCTGCCCATCAGATTGTAAGTGGTAGGCAGTATCATGGCATGGATTAATTTCAAGAGTCTTACACAACTCTTCCTATAATACAAATGTAAACTGGGGGTCCACGATCACTAAATATCTCCTAACGCACCCTATGAAGGAAAAACACATGAGACATGAAAATCCTAGCCATCTTCGACGTGGTTATTGTAGTGTTGCAAGGAATGAGATGGGAGAACTTTTTAAATTAGTCCACCACTACCATGATTGCATCATAGCCCTCAGACGCAGATAACTTCACAATGAAATCAACGGATAAGGAAGTTCAGGGCCCTTCAGCCTTTTAACACAGATATTAACAACCCTGTGAGGGTTCGTGATTTGGCTTCATCCAGTTGCAGACCAATCACTCTTTAAAGTACTTGGCAACCTGTTCAGAAAATTTCTTCCAATTATAGGTGCAGCAAATCAGCTCTAGAGCCTTTGCCTTCTTAGGGTGTCCTATGGTGATCCCATCATGATGGTACCAGAAAATTTCTAGGTGAAGTGGTCCGGTGGGAAACCATAGAAGCCCTGAAACCACACCATTTCATCCTTCACGTGATAAACTTTGGCATTATCCTCCTGATCTAACTAGCTCTTGGCGAGGACCATTCTATTCTCTGCTGACAAGGGCCAAGACAGAAAAAACTTTCTGAATATCCTATATTCCTCCGCGTTTTCCAGAGGAGCATGCGCTGGCCCGTTGGCCAAGGGAGAGGGAAGATGAGACACAATCTTACCCGGTGGGATTATCAAGTGGGTAGTATGCACCTCTACCTCCTTATAATCTGAAGCTAAAGCAGGGTTTTGACTCAAAGCATTTAACAAACCATTATCATTGCCCTTTTTAAACTCATAATAGAACACAAATTGGGCTATGTTCTCATGACAGCGGGTTTGGCAGGAGTCAGGACATGAGGGGCGCAGTAGTACAACATGGCATGGTGGTCTGTACGAACACAGAATGGTTAGAATGTGCCACGTAAATGGTGATGCCAATATGTCACACCTCTAACACTGCTAATAACTCTTTGCCATAAACGGCATAGTTCAACTCAGGCAGGGACATCTTCTGAAAAAATATCCACATGATGCTCAACTCCGTCTTCACTCACCTGCAAGAGTGCAGCAGCTATGGAAAAGTTGAAAGCATCTTTGCCACTATAAACTCTTTCTCAGGATCTACGTAATAAAGAACTGACGGGGACAGAAAAGTACTCTTCACTACTTGGAATACATATTCAGTGTAGAGGACCACTGAAGAGCTTTGGCACAACTGGCCTTATATAAAGATGTCACTACCTCAGAAAGACTTGATGTAAACTTTTTCAGGAATGTTCAAGACCCCAAAAAGCTCATCAACTCCTTAACTGAGGTTGGTGTAGCCACTCAAGAATTTACTTCTCCTTATCTGGAGTGATCATATGGCCTTGGTTGAAAATGATGTTTCCAGGAAGGTTATCTGAGACTCAAAAAAAAACTAGCACTTACTTATTCTCAAGGTCAGCTTTGCCACCCTCAAATAAACAACTACTTGTCAAAAGTAAATTCTGTGGGATGCTGGATAAGGAGAAAACATTAGAATGTTATCTATGTAGAATACCGTGCACACACCCAACAACTCCCCCAGGGGTGCATCAATATGACTTTGGAAGATTGCAGGCGCGTCTTTGAGCCAAAAGGCATTACCCAGAATTGGAAAATCACATTTCTGGTCCATAATGCAGTGAGCCACTCCTGGCCTTTCATGATGTGAATCTTATTAAAGGCATTCAAGCAATCCAGCTTGGAGAGGACCTTAACCTTCTCCAAATAGTGAGCAATTTGTGCCTCTACCAAAATTTGGATGCAGATCAGGACAGTAACATTTTTTAGGAAACCATAATCCATGCAAGGGTGTAGAATCTCATCTGCTTTTCCAAAAGAGAAGGGGTGATCACACTGGGAGGTTTGGCAAAATATGGCACCTTGGCAAGCTGCTACATTACCCACACATCCAAAGCTTCCTCTTCCCATAAAGTCAAATGGTAGATGGGAGAGGAAATGAGCACCAGGTCCACTGTGATCCTGAAGTCACAATCAAATTCAGATTGGTCTGGTAGGACATTTGTAAAGGCTGCATTAAAGGAAGATTTCAAGCCTACCAAGCAAGAAGGTAATGGAACTTTTGAAGTGGGCTTCAGAAGAGATGCAAGGGTGCGTTTGTGTATATTTGGTCTTCGTGGCATATTGTTTTGAGTGTCTACTACTGACATAGGGATTAATAACTCCTGTTCGCCCTTAAGAGATAACGTCAAGGTGTTAGCTTCAGATTAAGTTTGATGTCAAACTTCCTTCACCACTCCACTAATAAGATAATTGGATAAAGGAGATTTTTGAACGCTGAAAAGCTGATCTGCAAATGGTATTAGCACTTGAGAATAAATTAACCCCTAAATCTTTAGCGTGGGAATACCCTGGGAGGCACCAACCCTAAATTATACCACCATGTAGGTATCTTAACTCATGGTAATCAGCAAGGCCCAAGTCAATAAAATTCAAAGAGGCGCCAGTATCTACCAAAATAGATGTGCTGTTTTTACCAGAGGGGAGGAAAGGGTAGTAAAATTTAATCAGAATGATATTAGTTGATAACAACTAACGCCAAAAACTTACCATAGGGTTCCTCCTTAGACTTAATGACACCATAGGATGGGTTTTCTTATCAAAGAATGGTGAAGGGTAATTTGCAACCCTTACCACTGAGGACAAATATACTAAAATGTCCTCAGCAACAGCATACTTAACAATATTTCAGAGAAATGCCTCTTTTTTAACCTCTTCAGTTTTTTAAATCATCTTTGGGTGCAAGCATGTGTTTTCTAGTGCGATGTGGTACACAGGAAACGCTTTAATAGGAGACTCGCGTGCACTTCCATTTGAGTCATTTTTATTTAAGTACTTTCCATTAAAAACGGCGTTTTAGGGCAACAAAGGAAAATTACCCAATTTAATAGAGTTTGTACTTTGCTATCCATTACCAACACAGTGATAGCCCCTTCCAATGAGCGTTTGCTAAGCTTCACAGGAAAAAGAACTAAGGGAGTGATAATCTTTTATTTAATTAACTTCAATTCAGGGTGAGACTCATGCAAGTTATTAAGTTCTAATAGACTTGAAGGAGTATTAAGGGTGTTGAGAAATCTATATGACTGGATGATAAAGCAAAATACCCACCAGCAGATCATTGGTAACCATCATGATCAGGCCTATATGAGTATTATCAAGTAATCTTAGTTGACAATGAGCGAAGTCAACCTTGGCGGGTAGGAGAAATTCCACCAAAGATATAACTATAAGGCAATTAGGAGATGTCAGTGCATAACAATAATTGGTAAATCGCCTCAACATAGGCAATAATGAATTTTATGAATGTAAACTATGCCAGACCAATGAGAATATGGCGGTTTGAAGAGTCTAAGCAAAATGGTCAGTATCAAGCAAAGTTTCTAACATATAAGCGAGATGGAATAGTTGGAGAAGGAAGTTTTGGGAAGAAGAAGAGAGTTGCAGGAGAAGCTGTATATATATAATATAAGAAAATAAATGGTTGTACTGGATGCAATTGTTTCAGATTTATTATACTTATTAAGTTATCTAAGACTGGCAATCTCCATATCATCCGTTATTACTCAGTAAGAATAACCCTGTGCAACCACTTTGGTGTACCTCTGATATATTGCCAAAGTTATAACAAAGGTGATCCGCTGACTCATTCCAAGCAAAATTACATTCAAAGAGGTTGTATATATAGAGGTCTTCCCAATTGAAACTTCCTTGGCACAATTGATGGAGTCATTTAACAGTAACTTGGGGATAGACCCCAGCTGACCTCACATTTAATTAAATTAGGGGATTTAGAGGAAACAAAACTGCCAATTTCAAAGAGGCGCTTGAGGGCTCAGGGCCAGTATTTATATGGGTCTCAGAGGGTGGAACAATGTAGCCAGATTATCTGTCACCTTTACAGTTGTGGCCGGAAAAACAACCCAAAGAGCTTCAATTAGATGGTTAAAGTTGGCAGGCGGAACCCACCATATTAAATCATTATGTGCATGGGAATCCAAAGTGGACCAAAAAAATAATGTTTTAGCTATGTCAGACAAGGGCTAAGGCTGGGTCCAAATGAAAAATCATTTAAGAACTGACCTATTTTGTGCCCAACTTGGTGAAGAGTAAATAACTCATAGAATGTTTGGAAGGATGTAATGTCAGGATGGCATGCCTCCAAAAAACGTTCCAAGCCCTCCATAGATTTCCAAAAGTGCGGCTGTGTCCAGAACTCAGTATATATCCAGTCCGCTGCACCAGGTGTAATGCACTGGCTCCTTCCAATGAGCCACGAATAAATTGGGAAGAAGTGCCCAAGTCAATGACCAAAGGGCCAACATGGTCCATGAGACCATTCTTCTAGTGCGTGTGCTACAGGAGTCGTGGATAAACACCCCTTGAAGGACAGTTGCGAGTATGCTTACCCCCAGCAACATTCCATGACTCCAAGATAAGGTATATAGAGAGGCAATAGCCTTCCCAATCTCGCTCTCAAAGTCCACCTCCTGTTTGTATAGGACAAACATGGCCTCTGCTAAACTAAATAATCGATATAAACCTCGGAAGACAGTAATAAAAATCAGTAAGGTCTAGGAAAGGCTTTATTTGATATTTAGGCAAGTTGATAAAAAAGGAACTAGAGAACCTCCCATTCTCGATGCCCTTCCCTTATAGCTCTCTGCTGCAAGCATAGACCAAGCCCATTCATCATGCTTGACACTATGCCTTTTGAAATATGCCATAAGCAAACCCCAATTGTTTTAGGCCAGATTGAATTCCGTAGTAGCTGAACCAACACACCCAAGAATCATTATAATTATGATTCAAATCCAACTTTAACCTAGAAACCACCCACTTCAAAGCCATTTGATTTGACCCCAGGCCTTATGAAACATCTAACCACCATATTTCCCCAGTCTTAGTCTCAACCTGGGGTCTAGACAAGACTAATGCTCTCTCATCCCCTCTATCTTTCACACCAGCTTGTCCTATCTTATCAAAGATCAGGTCAATGTGATGTTGAGGATAAACCTCAACCATCACATCACACACCCCTAGACAAGAAGAACACTTGGATCTTCCCAGGACACCGGGCGCAATCTCTGGACATCTGCCACGTGGCCTCCTCAACTGGATGACCTTTCCACTGGAACCAAAATGACCTAAGACCCTGGACCACCTTTGTTTCCAGGATCTCCTCCACCTCATACTCCTTGGCCCCCCTTTTGGCTGGAAACAGAGGGGAGGCCTTCTTAGGCGGCTGCCCCAAGAATGGTTTGAGCTGTGACACATGCAACACTGGATGAGCCCATGACCCCTCTGGCAACTTCTGCTCAAACGCCACTTCGTTCACCGCCCTCACTGTTGGGTATGGGCCCAACGCCACCGGCTTTAACTTCCAGCTCCTTACAGGTATGGCATAGTTTCAAGTGTTTAATAAGACCCAATCGCCCTTCTTGAAAACGCTCCCCTCTGACTGATGCCTATCTGCTTTCCTCTTCTGATCTGCAACCGCTGCCTCTAGGTTCCTTATCAGGAGTCTCAAGGTATCCCAAGTCTCACGTGAATGCTCATCTGCTGCTGGATTCTGACCCTGCACCCAAGGCCCCATACCCCCTGGATGCTGACCATGGTTTGCAAAAAATGGGGTCATTCCTGTGGAGGCATGCTTGTGGTTGTTGTATGAAAATTACGCCAACTTCACTTAACTCATCCAATCATCCTGCCGCCCTGAGACATAGCACCTCAAATACTGTTCCAATATTTGATTTACCCTCTCAGTTTGGCCATCTGATTGGGGATGGTAAGCTGATATATGGGATACCTTTATCTTCAAGTTTTCTAACAGATGTAACCAGAACTGAGATGTGAGTTGTGACCTCGGTCTGAAACAATTTCATTTGATACCCCATGTTGTAAAAAGACCTCATTCAAAAAATCTGACCTGCTACCTTTGCAGAGATGGTTGACCAACAGGGGAAAACTCTGCATACTTTGTCAGGAGATCTACCACAACCATCAGGGCGTCCATCCCCTGGGACTTGGGTAACCCTGTGATAAAATCCACACTCACAGAGGCACATGGCCTAGACGGAATCTGAAGCGGCTTCAATTTTCCTCCTCGCGCCATACGGTGGGACTTTGACCTGGCACACAACACACATTGCTCCATATACTGCCATACTGTAGCACCCACTCCCCTCCATGAATAATGGTGACAAACCAAGTCCAGTGTCTTCTCCCTACCTGGATGTCCAGCCAAAGGATGATCGTGGTTAGCTGCCAACACCTCCTGCTGCAAACTCATCACTAGAACCTTGATCCTTCCTTCATTCCAGATAAAACCTCCCCAGACTGAGAACCCCGCATGTTTCTTGCTTGCCTCCCCTTCTCTCGTCTCATCCAAGATCCGCTGGCCAAACTCACTCCTCTTCTGAGAAGTCCAAATTCTCCCCGATATTCCTTCTCTTCAACCACAGATCCTTGCAAACAAACTCAATGATAACATTGTAGCGGTGTTGAACTTCCTCAACTCCACCTCAGAAAACACCAACCCTGAATCATGACTCAGAAAATCTAGCAAGATATTCTGTTCTATGGCTTATACTCAATCCGTAAGTCATACTGAACCAAATCTAAGTGCCACAGGGCCTGTCTCTGATTCATCAGACGTGGGGACTTATAATACTCCAAGGCTCAATGATCAGTCCAGATCACAACTGGATGCCTGGCGTACAACAGGTGATGTTGCCAATCCCCTAATGCCGCTACTATTGCCAAAAGTTCCTTGTCGTAGACTGGGTAATTTATCTCATCAGGCAGAATCTTTCTGCTGAAGTAACAGACAGGGTGCTCAACCTCATCTTTACCATCCTGTAATAGCACCGCTCCAAGTGCAAAGTTTGATGCATCTGTCTCTACTACAAACGGTCTGTTGGGTTCAGGATGGGCCAGAATTGGGGCTGTCAGCAGACTGGTATTCACCCTCTGGAAATCCCTTTCCTCAGCCTACCCCAAACGAAAGGTACATTCCCAGTCAACCTTGTAAGTGGCACAGCCCACTCAGTTAAATTCTTAAAGAATCTCCTAAAAGAGTTCACTACTCCCAAAAAACTCCAAACTTCAGTCCAATTCCTGGGGGCTTTTTCATTTCTTCACTGCTCGCAGTTTATCAGAACATATTTCTAACCCCCCTGGAAAGCCACATTTCCCAGAAAAGTCACCGAGTCCTTTACTAAACTCATAGTTGTATGGCTTCAGCTTCAAGCTCACCTGGCTTATCACCTCCAGAACACTCCTTACATCCCTCGCATGATCTTGCATCAACCTGGAAAATATCAGAATATCATCCATATAGGCAACGCAACACTTGCCCACCAAATCCCTTAAAACACAATCAATCATGCGCTGGAAAACTGCAGGGGTATTACACAGCCCAAATGGCATAACCTTATACTCAAAATTCCCCAAGTGACACTTAATTGCGGTATAATTCTGGTGCTCTTGCCGCACAGGAATCTGATTCAACACGTCAACCAGATCCAATTTGGTGAACACCACACGCCCCAAAATCATAGGTATAATGTCTTCCAGGAGTGGCATTGGATCATGGTCAGGCTCTGTTACTGCATTGAGGCACCAGAAGTCCATACAAGGACGTAGTTATCACTCCCCTTTGGCACCAGCAGCACTGGTGAAACCACAGACAATTTGGACGGCACAATCAAACTCAGACCTAGCATCTTATGGACATATTGATCAATAGCCTCTCAAGCCTGGGGGTTTAATGGATAAACTGGACATCCCCTTGGCAACTCAGAGCCCTCTTTGAACCAGAAACTAAATGCAAAGTCCCCTGTAGGTGGGAAGGGTGCCTCACCCTTGGGTTCAAACACTGATGCAAAATCCTGGTACTCCTTTGGCAAATCCTCCAATAGCGTGACTGAAGATATCTCCCCATTCGTTTCACTGATGACCCCTGGGACTGGAATTCCCACTCCCACACATCTGAGCCTTCAGGCGACAACAGCACTTATCCCTTCATCATATCAAATTGCAGATGGAATTGGTGCCATCACCTCATCCCCAGAACCACTGGGTGAGGCAAATATGCCACAGCATGAAATTCTTCACCAAACTCATCTGGGCCTTGTCTCAACATGATCTTGGCCTGCACCTTCCAGACCGCATTCCTCCTGGTGGCATCCGCCAACAACAAAAATCCATCCTCCTGTAACGGCAATCCACATCTTCTTGTCCACTCCTCATCCACATAATTCTTATCAGCACCAGTGTCCACCAGGGCCAGGACCTTTCCACACTCCTTCTTCCCAGAACCTTCCCACACTTCTACTGGTAAAAATAAATATGAATAAAGCAAAGGAAGCAATTTATTCTGGGACACTGGCTTCTTGTGGAAGTTATAAGGAGCATTCTTCTTCTTTGGGGCCTCAGGGACCTGAATGGGGGCCTCAACCATTGCCGCCCCCAGCAATTGGCCACCATCTCCAGGCTCACCCTGACCCTTTCCTTCCTCATCCATATACCTGAACCCCTTTGAGCTGTACACAGGCTCCAAACTTGCTTGTCTCATTGCCTCCTTCCCATGAAAACCACTTGGGAACTGCACCAACTCCTGGAGAGCCTGGGCCAAGGCCACCTGCCGCTCCACCTGCAAGCCCAAAGCCACCTCTTCCTCCAACGTCGCTGAAGGCCGCACTGCTGCCATTTCCAATAACAATTCGTCCTGAAAATTCTACTAGAATATGCGAGGAAGCTGAGACTCTGATGCCTTGGCTGCTTTGACAAGTGCCTGGAACATCTGACCATATTCCTCCACATACTTCCTCCCTTGACTGCACTGCAGCAAAGCTGACCAAGCTGAATCTTGTGCCTCATCTGGACTTGCTGCTCGGTTAATCAAGTCCAAACAATCCTCTGCTGAGTCAGGCAGCCCCGCCTTCTGCTCCAAAAATTCATGTACCCAGTTTAAAGCTTCTTAGGCAAGGTCACCAAAACTTGGTTCAACTGTTAAACAAACGAATCCTCACCCCCTGAAGCCTTTGTCAACCGCCCTTGGAATTGAACCTGGCCAAAAGTCTGATGAATCATCTCCAACTCCTCTGAACTTAGCATTGATGAAATCTTCCCTCCGGTCTCCACCAGTCCTACCACTTTCCCACCACTCTAGGTCACACACTCCAGCACCCAGTATACCTAATGAAGCAAAATCACTGT
This sequence comes from Massospora cicadina, assembly GCA_022478985.1. Lineage (NCBI taxonomy): Eukaryota > Fungi > Entomophthoromycota > Entomophthoromycetes > Entomophthorales > Entomophthoraceae > Massospora > Massospora cicadina. The sequence continues at coordinate 78,839 of JAKSZP010006653.1, read as the reverse complement.
TGGAAATATTACCATTAAAAGCATCACGGTATGGTGATACCACACAGGGAACACAACTTGATTTTGGCTCCTCTTTTTCTTGCCACCACAATGACAGTAAACTAAATGAGTTCCGTTTAATGTAACGCACTGGCTCCTTCCAGCGAGCCATGAATGAATTAGAAAGAAGTGCCCAAGTCAATGACCAAAGGGCCGACATGGTCCCTAAGACCATTCTTCTAGTTCATGTGCTACAGGAGCCGCGGATAAACACCCCTTGGAGGACAGTTGCAAGTATGATTACCCCCAGAAACATGCCCTGACTCCAAGATAAGGTGTATAGGGAGGCAATAGCCTTCCCAATCTCGCTCTCAAAGTCCACCTCCTGTTTGTATAGGCCAAACATGGCCGCTGTTAAGCTAAATTTATCAATATAAACCTCGGAAGACAGTAATAAAAAACAGTAAGAATTAGGAACTGCTTTATTTGATATTTTTAGGAAAGTTGATAGAAAAAGGAACTAGAGAAACTCCCATTATCAAGTACCTTCTCTTATAGATCTCTTCTGCAAGCATCGATCAAGCTCATTTGTCATGCTTGACACTATGTCTTTTGAAATATGCCATAAGCAAACCCCAATTGTTTTAGGCCAGATTGAATTCCGTAGTAGCTGAACCAACACACCCAAGAATCATTCTAATTATGATTCAAATCCAACTTTAAACTAGAAACTACCCACTTCAAAACCATTTGGTTTGACCCCAGGCCTGACAAGACATCTAACCACCATCTTTCCCCAGTCTTAGTCTCTACCTGGGGTCTAGACAAGACTAATGCTCTCTCACCCCCTCTATCTTCCACACCAGCTTGTCCTGTCTTATTAAAAATCAGGGCAATGTGATGTTGAGGATAAACCTAAACGTCACACCAGGGGACAAGTGATGCAGCAATTTAATGCTGCAAGAGGTCAGATGAGAGCTATTCAAGGTTGTCAGGTCAGAAGCTTCCAAAACCATGGAAGAAAGAATCTTCTGAACTTCATAATACGCTTCTGGGGTAGGTATTAGAATGCTAGCAGGATCCTGAAGGGTCTAAAACCACCAGTACAAGCAGGAAGGGTAGGGACCTATTAAACAGCTGTTACAAGAATAATGCTGAGCTCAACCAACAGTAAAAAAGCAAAAACGCTGTGGTAAGCAGCATAGTGACTGTGACAAATGGCCAGCGCACCCAGTTGATGCTCAGTGAGAGTCCTACGCAGAAAATTTAAATTCACATATAATAGGATGGGTGGTTGACTAATGTCAAGTGAGTGCCTTTAACCCTCTCATTCCTGAAGAGGTGGTGGGAATAAATTACCACACCAACAGGGAACAACCTGCTAACAACTCAGGGAAGAGGAACTGTTGGATTTGGGGTTGTAAAAAGGCTCACTGGTGCTTTTAGCCTCGAATATAACAATATAAGTGAGGGGATTGTCTCACCAGTTATATGAAAATAATGAAAATAAATAAATTCTAAAGTAATTCATGATTTTATGGAATTTTATTGCGTGCTACACAGGGGTAAAAAAGAGAATATGCATATTAAATTATAAAAGTATTTAAAACTTCAAGGCTTGATGTCCAGATAGCTTGTGGAATTCCATGTTAGATAATATGTGATTTTAGCCTATTGAAGCTTAGAAAACTTACTTCATTTAGGCTAAAGAATGGTTGGGGAATTGTGTTTTGTTAAGATGTACCCATGGGGTAATCATTTTATAAATTTTAGCACATATCATTCATTAAAATTATATTACCTTGGGGGACCCCTGCCATGCCTATAAGAGGGGGTGGTCCCCACATAGGTGCTTGAATGGACCTGGTCATTTTAGGGGTACCATACAACGGACACCCCATGGTCTGCTTCATGGTCAGAGTAATCTGACTGCTGGATATTGGTTTAGTTGCTCATAAAGTGTTTGAAATCATATTGCCCCAATTTGTGGGGTTCCACCGTGAACTGACCAGAGTCTTTTGGCTGACAAAATCGTCATTTAAATTTAAATTAATCACATTATTTTTGGGACTTGTAAATGTCTGATATTTCCCCTTTGCAGCTAATTTTGCCCCAAAGCATTCTTATCTTGAAGCTTGGAGGGCAAATGTCCAACAGGGGCCCACAGAGGGGCCCAACACTAAAAGGACCCAGGTTGAGAATGTAAATTTTAGTATAATTGACAAGATAACCCAGGAAGGCGAGGACTTGGTTGGACCCCCAGAGAGATGTTTATTACCAAGTACAAATCAGAATTCAGGGTTTTTGGGCCCTCTATTTGCAGAGGCAGGCTTAGCCAGAGGGTCAGGAGAGTTGGGATACAATGTATAAAAAATGGAGTGACCTATGTTATTTGAAACCTCTTCAGGGAGATCCACACACAGGTACTCCCAGGGACTATTTCTGAACATAAATTAATGGGTTATTTATTTAAACAAGTTGACCAAAAAAGAAGGTTGGTCTCAGGAAATCACTAATAATCACTAAGGGGTGAATAGTCATTTATTGGGAGCGGTGAAAAGCATAAATGAACCAATTAAGTGCACATAACCATAAGTCATGGTACTGTAGCTCAAGTAAGCTCAAAACAGGTAGTTGACTGTATCTGAATCCTTCCAAATTTGGCAATATTGTAAATCAAACAGGTCTTAAAACTCTATTTTCCAATAAAATGTACAGTCCCACTACAATTTCAATAAAGCTTGTGCATTTTTTATACCAGGGATATAATGCTGAACTAACTATCATGTGCACCCCCAGGACCAACTTGAGCATATCTTGCCTGTACCCAGCATTGGTCCAGTGTATGCTTCAGGTAGGGAGGCCTGCCAACTTTATCTTATTGTCCTCCTTACACCCAGCCTTATCCCTGCAATCAGTACCCATAATTATGTCATGTAGCTATGATAATAGGGAAATATAAAGTCTATATATCTATCTCTCATTCCAGTGCTCCAAGGTATTTGTTGAGCATATTTACAGAATATAGAGACTAAAATGATAAATAATATATAGCTAAAAAATAAAAAATAGTAGACTAAAAATACAATATAATTATATCTTGGAAATACTTAAAATACATGAGACCAAATATCAGCTACACCAAAAAATATGACATAATTTCAGAAAATCTGATCATTACTCATATCATAAGGTTTAATAGAATTCAGTAATTTTATCTTTAATAATATACAGAGGTATGAGTTTGAAAATTGAATTCTTTCATGATAATACTTGAATATATGGTAATACTTGAAACAACTGAGACCAAATAATAGCTAATGCAATGAGAAACTTGGGGTGCACTTCAGTAGTTGTTTCTCTATAAGTGTATTAAGAGGCATATGCCCCATATTTTTCATCATAGCTGATATCTGGTCTCGTGTACTCAAGTATTTCTAAAATATAATTATTCTGATATTTTTAGTACATTATAAAAACATTTTTCATTTTTTCTAAGATATTTCTTTAATTTCAGATTACTATATTGATCATAAATGATATAAAAAGTTTTTGGTATGACTGACGGGGCGATTAAATTGGTAGTTAGGGGTATTATATAATTTTATTTATTCGGGGAAGGTTGACCAGGGGACAAGGTATTATATACTTTTAAAAGAAATAAAATGATACAGGTAGTAATCAAGGTGTGGCCGGTTAACAACATAAATTTAGTCTACTGCATGGGTTGAGTTCAATTTATCGCAGGTTGAGATAAGCTTTCCAGCGTGGTTCTACGATAATCTAACAAGTGTGGTAAGGGCTCAATAACCTTTATGATCCGATATAAGACTTGGATCGCTAGTTTATGAATATTTAATATCTGACCTTAGATTTGGTCTAGAGTACTAAAGGATTTAATTGGGGTCTGAATTTCAGGGTGTCAAATTAACTAGTGATTATTACCCACCATCCGGATAAAATTTTAACTCTAAATTGTTCACTATAGTTTTAGACGGGCTATTAATTTGCTGTTAGAAACCCAAAGTTTTATGGCAGGGTTGGTGCGGTGGGTTAAATCCTATTAGTAATTGGGTTTAATATGGTTATATCAAATATCGAGTGCGTAATATGAATTGGATAAGTTTTATGCGATATAGGTTAGGTTATACTCGATAAATCATCTAATGGATAAATAAATTTACTCGGGTAAGTCGAGAGGGACAGGTAAGGTTTGCAAGATGAGTTGAGCTTCCCAAATCGGGGGCTAGGGGGATAAAAGTTAAAAGTTTGGAGCTTATCCTTTAACATATTTGGCATCCTCACCAATTATCTTTATTTAAAGATCTTTTGAAGCTGTTATAACTTGTAGTTTTGCTTAACCACTGTTTAAAAGGCATCACGAAGTAAATTGAATGGATGAGCACAATTTTTTGTGGTGGCGTATAGTTTAACTACTTATTTGCTAGTATCAACCTCTGCATCCTTTATTCTAAAGTTAGATGTTCTATAAAGCTTAATTGTAAGAAGCTGGAACCTTCTTCAATATCAAGAGGATTTGCAAACCAACCCAGGTAGGTTGAGCAGTATGACAAGCGTATAGGCCTCAATAATAGGTATCAACATTTCCATGGAATTTTATAACTTGTTCTAGCTATGGCTATTTAGTTAACAGTTTCCGTACAGATGACCTTGCCTTTTAATTAAATTGGTTCCATATTAAAATTAAACTTTAAAATGGGCTAATTTGTTCCATCCCCAATCAGCATCAATGTACGGTTTACTTTGGTTTTAAGCCTAAAGGGTAACCATTCTTATCTATTCGAGGTAGCCTAAAGGTTAACCATGGACCTGGCTTTTATTAATTTTATTGGTTATTTTTTGGGAATAAAGAACCGCCTTCAAAAGATGCACTAAGAAGTATGAAATAATTGATAAAAGCATTACTATCCAATAAAAACCTTTTTAAGTTGGCACCATATTTTAAACTGACTTAAAATAGTAATTTATAACATATATACTCGACACTGTGTATTCTTAGTTGCTTACAGATTACACTTGGACCTAATCTAACGTGGGCTCTAATTTATATGCGTGAGCAAAATTCTATAAGTTAGTTTAAAAATGGCACCAACTCTAAAAATTTTAATTAGGGTAGGCTCAGCGCTAACTTTAAATGGATTTCTATTAACAACTAACTGAAAACCTATTCTACACCCAGGTACAAGCATATTTTGAGAATGTTTTAGTTAGCAGTTTGGTGTTATTTGGTTGATTTGACAGGACAGTGGTTTTGCTAAGCAATTGGTAATTTAGATAGATTTGATAGGTTCATTAGGTTCATTTTAAGAATTAAATTTAGTTTGAGCTCATGTGTTCTGAATTGTTTTATAAATTGACAAACTTGGCATTAGAGTTATTAGCAGGGTCACGCACTTCCAGTTGGTCCTAATCATATTGATTGGCTGGGTGATATAACAGCTTCTTTTTCTGTATTGACATCATAATGATAGTTGCCCAGTTTTACCATGGTTCCCAAGTTGATTATCTGGAAACTCTAAATCAATAGTATAATTTTAAATCTACCTAGTAAAAATAACACTGATTTCTGTTTAGGTATGGTTAAGAAACTTGGTGAGTCATTCAATATATTGAAAATTCCCAACCACTCAGCCAAATAGATTCTCCCTATCACACTTGATATCATTAAGTCATTCAGTGTTAGAGTTTTACCAAGTAGATTTAGTATAACCAGCTCACCAGCCACAAGGGCAACAGCAAAGCTGTTAGGTCAAGTGGCTCAAGTGTAGTGCTGGCGAAGCCTTTAGGCTATGTCAGTGCAAGCTCATAAATAAACCCAAGCAACGCTGAGTAACTATACTAGATAATTATAAAAGTTGATTCAAAGCTATTGATCTGCCAATACCAAGATAAAGTTTATCCACAATGTTAGTCAGTCTTTTTAGAGTTTTATCAAGTAGACTAGCAGAGTTATCTGGCATTGCTTGGGTTTATTTATGAGCTTGCACTGACATAGCCTAAAGGCTGTTCCAGCACTACACTCAAGCCACTCAGACTATGTCATGAAAATGGCAAATGAAGTTTAGACTGGCCTGCCAGTCAGAATGCATGAGCACCCAAAAAGCAAGCCAGAATGCCAGGGACATTGCCACATGTATGGCGTTGTATGGAGCTGTGAATTGGGAAACAATAGCACAATGGTATAGAACTATCATAAAAAGAAACACGAAAATGAACCAGGTGGAAACAACCACAGACAGGGGGACTCTCTGTAGGGTATTGTACCACTGGGATAGTTTCTATAGGGTTATTGGCGGGTGGGTTTAATACAAATGAGGAGACAAGGGGGGATCCTTGCTCGGAAATGGTGGATGTAAGGCTACAAGATCCCAGTATATTGATGGTGGATAGTCGCAATTAGGGGGTTGAATTGCCAGAATTATCTTGCTCTTTGAATCCAGTTGGCAATGGTGGAAGTTATTGTAGGCATCAAAACTGGTAATGCCCATCTGGTGTAGGGACTGACAGGCCACCAGAGTAATGCCATCAGGACTTTGGCAAGAAGGATATCAATAAAGTAAAAATTGATAGGATAGGGCAGAAATTTATTGAAAGGAAAGTAAAGAAAATTGATCAACAATTTTCTCAGTGCAATGTAACTTATTAAAAATTTTTTATTGATGTGGGTATAAGCAGGGATTGGGTCCCTCAAGTTCAACCCAATCAGAGAATTTTTGGGGAAGGGGCAGATAAACTCAATGGGTACTGACATCAAAGGATTCAGTGGCAGGCCAGGTTGCTGTCAGTTCGACCTCCAATGCCTGAACTGAGGCTTGACTGAATTTCTGTCAGTTGGCGTTACAGCGTCTGGCCCAACAAGCAACAGAAAATCCCAGGGCAACCCCACATAGGGGCGGTCCCAATTAGTTGAAATGGGTTCAAAATGCCCAACTTGACTGTGTCTGGGTTCCAAGCTGTTCATTCGTTCAAAAGAGTTATGTTGGCCACAACTCCCAATTTGCCATATATGGGCTTTGAACTGCCGTCAATGGTTTCCGATAATTTTATCTGCACATTGGTAATCATCTTCAACGATTTTGAGAAAGGGTTAGCTTTGACAATCACAATGCTGGCTAAATCAAAACTTTTAGCGATTCTGGCTGATAATTTGATCTTTGCCCCTTTTTGACTATGTGGTTTCCAATATTTGGGCTTGATTACCATTGGTTTTGGACCAATTGACTTCAAATTGGTGATCTTGACGCAGATTTCCTTAATCTGGCGGATGAGTTTGGCTGAGGTGATCATGGGTACCAGAGGAGGAATCCAAAGAGGGAGAGCTGTTACCCAGTGCCCCGTCTACCATGTGGGTGAGATCACCCTAGGTGATGAGGGGTACAGCTTCCCTCTTTGGACCCTTTTTACTTGGAAACAGGAATATCGCCCAATCCATGCACAGGGGATGTTCCCCTGGACTTACATTACCCTTTCCTTTTTCAAAGGAAAGGGCTCCACCTCTGGGAAACTGAACGAGGGCTACATTTTTGTGCGCTTTGGGTAATTTGATCACCATTATAGTCACAACTTTTTGGGGGGTTGAAAATCAGGGTGGGACTAATGAAACACTTCAACCAATTCCATTCAGTTAGTGATATTGTGGGCCTTAACCCAACTGTTCTTGTAGGCCAGATAACCTATCCAGGCTATGAGGTACTAAACAGACCTACATGACTTGAGAGATGCTAAGATATTTTCCACCTCGGCCTCCTCCACATTCTCAATTACAATCAGCTCAGGTTCTGCGATAACTTTCCCTTTAAATGGGGACAACTGAGAAACGTGGGAGATGGGTTACTGTTTCCGGTGGGCTGGTAGTTTTAACTGGAATGCACCATTTCCCAAGTCTTCCTCTACCAAGTGGGGACCCAAACACTTACTTGCAAACTTTCAGGAGGGTATCTGCATTCTCAAATGGCGCATATCGAGCATAACATAGGAGCTTAACATTATGTCATAACCAGGGAGTTGCTTACAATCCGCAAACTGCTTATAGTCATCAATAGCTTTAGTGGGGTGCTCCCACACTAAGGATTGAGTGAACCTAATATATTCAGCATAATCTGCGGCATCTTGGACCTTGGGGCGCAAGCAGGGTCTGACCAAAAAGGAGGGATTATATCTTAGCGTCACTTCATAAGGAGAAAACCCCGTGGAAGCATGAAGCCTGCTGTTGTAGGCTAATTGAGCAAGGGGAAGGTCATTAGCCCAGGTGTCCTGTGCAGCTGCATAATAGCAATGCAGGTACTGTTCTAATACTTAGTTAACTTACTCAGTTTGTCTATCAGAGTGGGGAGGATACGCTGTGGAGCAACAGGGGAAAAATTTTAAAATAGATAAAAGTTCACTCCAGAACTGCGCTGTTAACTGTGGACCACATGAGCTGATGATCTCCTGCGGGAGACCAAACATTGAAAACACATGACGCACAAAGAGATGAGCAGTTTCTTCTAACATAATCATGAAAAAGCAAAGAAAATAAGAAGGGAAGACTTAGTGAAATGATCAATTGCCCAGATGGCCAAGTGTGGGAGCCGCGCTAAAGCATATCATTATAGAGATCCAGTCTGGGAGCCTGTTTGAAGAGGGGTCAGGTAGAGATCAGAGAAGCCAATAAAATTATATTTGAAATTGAAACTGCACAAGTCCTGATAGATGCTTTGTCCAGTAGAAAGCAATTGTAATAAACGGTCTGAGCATGATACAGGGGGTTTCAAAGCAGCTGATATGACATTTGATTGATTGAAACAATAAGTTATTTCCCATGAGGTGGGATCCCCCCAAGAAACATAACGTGAAGGAAGGCTCCTTATCACACCAACGTCCATTCTCTTTGGCGTGTTGTTCTGTGTCCAACAGGTCAGTGACCCCATTCTGTTGGGCATGGGATAACGCAGTGGCATTGTTAAGGGCAATTGCAGAACGCATTTGCACCTCAGCAAGGACATCAATAACCTGATTTACAATATCTCAGAATCGAAGGAACATTTGGATTTTCTTCTTAAAAATAGGTGGGGGAGAGGTAGTAATCCATGAGACTATGCCAGCCTGAAGAACTTTCTCCAAAGTATAATGGATACTACCCATAAAATTGGCAAGTGACCACACAAACAACAAAAAAGCATACTACTGACTGTACGTTCATTTGGTAAAGGGTTACCACAGCAGCGCCCACCTCAAAGAGAAGGGCAGAAATGGCCAGAAACAATGGTTGGTCGATTATGTCATGAAAATGGCAGAAGAAGTTTAGGCCAGCCTGCCAGTCAGGATGCGTGAGCACCCAATAAGACAAGCCAGAATGCCAGAGGCATTGCCGCACGTATGCCGTTGTATAGAGCCATGAATTGGGAAATGATAACTTGTTGGTGTAGAAAAATTGTGAAAAGAAACCCAAAAATGAGCTAGATGGAAACAACCCCCAGACACTGGGGGTCTCGCTGCAGGGGATTGTACCACTGGGATAGTTTCTACAGGGTTATTGGTGGGTGGGTTCAATACAACTGAGGAGACAAGGGGGCGGATCCTTGCTTGGAAATGGTGGATGTAAGGCTACAAGATCCCAGTATATTGATGGTGGATAGTCACGATAAGGGGGTCAAATTGCCAGAAGTATCTTGCTCAATGAATCCAGTTGACAATGGTGGGAGTTATTGTAATCATCAAAACTGGTAATGCCCATCCAATATAGGGACTGACAGGCCACCAGAGTAATGCCATCAGGACTTTGTCAAGAAGGATATCAACTAAGTAAAAATTAATAGGATAGGTCAGAAATTTATTGAAAGGAAAGTATAGAAAATTGATCAACAATTTTCTCAGTGTGATGCAACTGAGTAATTAGTGTTTGATTGATGTGGGAACAAGCAGGGATTGGGTTCCTCAAGTTCAACATAATTGGAAAATTTTTTGGGAAGGGGGCAGATAAACTCAATGGGAACTGACATCAAAGGGTTCAGTGGCAGGCCAAGTTGCTGTCAGTTTAACCTCCAATGCCTGAACTGAGGCTTGACTAAATTTCTGTCAGTTGGCGTGACAGCGTCTGGCCCAATGAGCAACAGGAATTCCCCAAGACACACCACATAGGGGCGGTCCCAATTGGTTGTAAACGGGTTTAGGATGCCCAACCTGACCGTGCCTGGTCGCTGAGCCATTTATTCAGTCTAAAAGTTATGCTGGCCGCAACTCCCAATTTTCCAGATAAGGGCTTTGAACTGTTGTTGATGGTTTCTGATGATTCTATCTGCAAGTTGGGAATCATCCCCAATGATTTTAAGAGAGGGTTAGCTTTGACAATCACACTGCTGGCTGAATCAAAACTGTTGACAATTCTAGCCAATAATTCAATCTTTACCCCTTTTTGACTATGTGGTTTCCAATCATCGGGCTTGATTACCATTGGTTTTAAACAATTGACTTTAATCAGGTGATCGCAGTGAAAATTTCCTTAATCTGGTTGATGAGTTTGGCCAAGGTGAGCGTGGGTACTGTGAGAGGAATCCAAAGAGGGGAGATGTTACCCAGCGCTCATCTACCATGTGGGAAAGATCACCCTGAGTGATGAGGGGTACAGCTACCCTCTTTGGACCCTTTTTATTCAGAAATGGGAAGATCATCTAATCCACGCACAGGGGACATTCCCCTGGACTTACAGACTATCAGCTTTGATGTTGCCCTCATGGCTTGTGAGCTATGTGCCACCACTACACTTGAGGCGCTTGGACTAAAGATTCACTGTTGCCCTCATGGCTGGTGACCTGGTTATCCTAAATCTACTTAATAATCTACTTAAACTTTAACACTGATTTTTGTAATGGATTGGGTTCCACCTAATCTTTATATTGCTTCATATCACTCAGTACTGGATCTGAATATTGAATTCATAGAAAGGAAACCAAATTAAAGGAATTGAAGCAAGGGAAACTTGACTGTCTAAAGCTGAAATGCATCCAAGTCAATATGACATCAGACTTATGAGCAGTGCGGATGAAGATTTGGTGGGATATGGAATCTTTGCCTGAGATGTGCTGGCCAGTTCAGGAGAGCTTGGCGTAGGAGAAAGCTTAATCAATATTAGCAAAGTACTATTTATTTGGGGATAGGTTGGCCTGAATGGCCAATTGAGTCTTCTACAAAACCCCCAAAAGTCAAATAAAGGAATTGCTTGCATAAAGAAATAATATATTAAAGTAAATAATATTTTGGATTGAAGTCATGAGCTCCACTAGTGAGCTTGGTGTGGCGTTGGCATGGATCTCAGTACTCTCCTACAGCATGTGGACAGTGATCCAAGGGTGCTTGGCAACAACAAAACTCAGTGGATGGGTTTGAGGATTAGCTCCAGCAGGCTGGTCCCTAGTAGAGTCAGATATTAGGCTCTTACTTCCCAATTTCTTCATGAAATATTGGTGCAAACCCATTTTTTACAAAATTTTCATTTAGTTTCAGGTGAGCAATATGATGTTTTACTGATATATTTGACTATTCACAACCACTCAGCCAAATAAATTTGAATCTATCAGACTTAATGTCAATCTGTCAGTTAGTGTTGGAGCTTTATTAAGTAATTTTTTTTCAGTTTAGGGTGAGCTATTGTTTAGTTTTGAGTGAGCAATTTGTTGAATTGTTCAGTATTTTTCTATTCTCACCCACTTGCTCAAATATACTGAACCTATTAATATTGAAGTTTTCAAAAGTCATTCAGTCAGTGTTAGCATTTTATTAAGTAATTAGTTTTAGGTGAGCAATTTGGTGAATTATTCAATATATTTTCTAATTCTTGCCCATACACCCAAATAGAATGAACCTATTAGACTCAATAGATTCAAATGTCAGTCAGTCAGTGTTAGTGTTTTGTTAAGTAAATTAGTTTTGGATGAGTAATTTGGTAAATTATCCAATAATATTTGCCAATTCTTGCCCACACACCAAATATACTAAACTTATAAGACTTAATAGTTTTAGATTTCAGTCAGTTGGTCTATCAGTATTTGCATTTACAAAGTTTAATTCATACTTTATAATGATTATTTAATACTTTTGTTATATTTTATTTATTGATTATTTTATACTATTTAAAGTATTTTCAAAGTCAGTTATTTTTATCCTTAAAAATTTTAGTGCATTTTTTAAAGTTAATTTTGTTCCATTTATAAATCACTATCTCTATTTTTTAAAATCACTATCTACTTAATAAAACACTTTCACTGACTGACTGATGTACTGACTGACTGACATCTGAAACCTTTGAGTCTGATAATTTTAATTAATTTAGGTGAGTGGGCAAGAATTGGCAAATATTATTGAATCTGAAACTATCAATTCTGATAGGTTCAATTTACTTTGGCAAATGGGTAAGGATTGGCAAATATTTCATAATAATTCACCAAATTGTTTACCTAAAACTAATTGGTTTGTTAAGCAATCAATTTGGGCGAGTGGGTGATAATTGGTGAATATTATCAAATAATTCACCAAATTTCTCACTCAAAACTAAACAAAAATCAAAATTAGAGTTTTAAGTAGATTATAGACTACTAGAAGAGTTGCCCTGCTTTGCTATGGCATTTATAGAATTTTAGATGTATCAAATTGACTAATTTAAATTTTTATTATATAGTATACTCTTTGCTATAACAATATAGCAAATACCATCAAAATATATAAGATATTCTTTTTTATATATAAAACTTTTTATTTTACTTTAGATCTTCAAAAAATTCTTTCTTAGTGCTCACTTACATCACATAAGTAACCTAGATACCAAATTTCAAGTTTCTAGGTTGGTATTTTTTGGAGATTTTGTGATGAGTCAGTCAATCAATGGTATTTCTCTTTTATACATATAGATAAGATAGATTTAAATCTACCTTACTTTCTGCTTGGCCTGATCATTGCTAAATTTTGAAGCTGGGGAGCCCCCTGACCCCCCTTCCCCCTCTGTCATGTTCATCTAATTTTTGCCATTAACAGCCTGTTTAGTTTGTTTAAGTTAATTTTTTGGTGTCATTTTATTCATTTAAGTATTTTAGCCAGTTTTATTTTAATTCTCTCTTTGGTATTCTATCCCCTGGTCAGCTTACCTTGAATAAACAGATATACAGGTTTAAATTAAACATTAAAAGTAATTAAATAAAAGTGAATGCACCAGGATTCAAAATACCAGCCTCTATAAAATCAAGTTAAGAGCCTAAAGCTGATCTTATTATGCTAGAGGAGGTATTTTTAAAATCAAATGGGTTTTTGATTCAAAGTTTTTATCTAGATTAACTTGGTAATTAGCCAAATGACCACTAACCACTTAACAAATTAAAATAACAAAAAAACAAATACCAAACTGCTCAGCTGTAACAATATAGCTTACCAACAAGAATATATAGGGTTTTCACTTCTTTTATATAAGAGCTTTTTATTTAACTATTAAAAAAATAAATTTTTAAAAATTATAAACCTTCTCAGGCATGCACACAACAACTCACCAAAGTATTATCACAATTGGATGAATGGTATATGAACTCATATGGGACAAACAGATATGCATACATTCATTTATTTACTTATATATATAATACTTTTAGTGAATTTTTTATCTGTTGATTATTTCATACTATTTAAATTATTTTCAAAGTCAGTTCTTTTTTTCCCAAAAAAATTTTAATGCATTTTTAAGTTAGTTCTTTTTTCCCTTTTTTTAAATCACTATCTCTATTTTTTTGAAAAATCACTATCTACTTAATAAAACGCATTCACTGAATGACTGACTTACATACTGACTGACTGACATCTCTAACCTTCAAGTCTGATAGTTTCAATCAATTTAGGCAAGTGGGTGAGAATTGGTAATATTATTGGATCTGAAACTATCAAATCTGTTAGGTTCAATTTACTTGGGCAAGTGGGTGAGAATTGACAAATATTTTTTTGATAATTCACCAAATTGCTCACTTGAAACTAATTGAGTTTGGTAAGCTCAATCTATTTGGGTGAGTGGGTGAGAGTTGGTGATATTATCAACTAATTCACCAAATTGCTCACTCAAAACTAAACAAAAATTCAAAGTTAGAGTTTGGTAGATTATTATAGATTATTAAGTAGATTTAGGATAACCAGCTCACCGGCCATGAGGGCAACAGTGAAGCTTTTAGTCCAAGTGGCTCAAATGTAAAGCTGGCACAACCTTTAGACTGTTAGTGTGAGCTCATAAATAAACCTGACCAACACCGGGTAACTTTGCTATTGGAAGTTTGCTTTTTACTTTCTTTTCCATTTAACCATACTGGGCCACAGCAATGTGTGGCCAGGTACAGCTAGTCTAAAATAGTGATTCAAATCATCTGGTAAGCTATAAACACTGTAGCAAAGCATGGGAATCTGGATTCTAGTAAGATAATATGTCTTACACATACACACAATGATTTTTATATACCTTAATATAATGAACTGATATTATATTATTATAATTTCATTGAAAAATAGCCTATTACTATTCCAAAACTATAAAGTTCTTATGCCAAGCTTAGTGATTTTTGGTTTATTTGTTTATTAGATAGTACATCCTATTTAAATGAAAACACTAAATATTTTAAATAAGAGATCTTTAGCTTAATTTTCACCAAAAGTCCATTTTATCCAGATTTGTTTGTGGGTTTAAAGTTTACCAGATGAGATTAATTATTTTTTAACCAACTTTCAAAAAGGAGTAAGTTAACAATTCAACCTATATGTTTTTTTATTTTTTTCTGTTTGTTTGTGCATAACTCTAAAAAAGTGGACCAATATGGATGATCATCTTCTTCAAGAATAGAGGATGCTCCAGCTTAGGTCCCACTTTACCTTTGTAAGTATTGGTCAAGTATCTGGCCATTAATTTAGTAAGTATATCAAAATGGGCTTGGAAGCGATGGTACTTGTGGGACTAATACAACTCCAGATAAACTTAATTTTGGCATTGGTGAATAAATAGCTTTAAATTAACTTTTTATTTATTTATTCAAATACCTCCTCTAGCATAATCATCTCAGGGTTTAGTCCACCTTAACCAAGTGCCACTGAAGATGCTAGCATTTGCTGATGATATAGTAGTAGGTATAAGCTCCCTAACTGACCTCCAGGGCGCTGAGGAACTATTAAACCTCTATCAGCTAGCATCAAATGCAAAAATCAACTTGGCAAAAACCTCAATGATGAGGGTTGGCAACCCGAGCTTCAGCCTGCCAACTGACACAACACCAATTATGAACTCCCAGACAGTCTGATACCTCAGGATACTCTTCAATGACAAGGGACCAGCAGTACTGGAGACCAAACAGGAAGTATTGTCAAGCTTATCAATCCAAATGGTATGCTGGAAAAGCGCCAGACTATGCCTCAAGGAGAAAGTGCAGGCTATAAACATCTTAATCTTCTCAAAGTTGTGGTATTTTGCTCATGTGCTACCAATGAGCCTGAACTTAGAGAAGAAAATCAGGTTAATGCTCCGAACCTTCCTGTGGTTCAAGGCGAAGGTGGCGCTGATACCACTGGAAGCCCTGTCAAAACCAAAGAACAAAGGAGGCATGGGCCTCCTGGACTTCAAATCTCATGCCCAGCATATATGGGGGAAGTCATTCCTGAAGCTAACGCAGATGCACATGCACTGCCCAACCCTATCATGGGGCGTGAACTGGGCAAGAGCCCAAGGCCTCCAAGAGCTGGTCTCCCCCTGATCAATATGTGAATGGATGGTGAACCACCCACAGATAACCTCCCAAAAAGGTACTCCACACTACTGGCGACTATGAAATTGGGCCATGCACCAGGGCAGATGGTCATTTGAGTGATCAGACTGAGAAGCTGACCAAATTCAAAGGGACGTCAAAGCATGTAATTCTGCAATGAATTCTGCAACAAGCTGGGAGGAGCATAACTGAATCACTGACAAATATGCAACCAAGTCAATCATAATAAGGTAAAAATTGACACTGATAGAATATGGGGATCCACTCCCAAAACCAGGGCGCAATCTGCCCACCCATCCACAAATCCCAAACAACTGGACTACCAAAGGCCATGACACCAACTACCCAATAAAGGAGTTGATTTTGGGCCTGAACTCACACTTGGTAACAGCCAAACAGTGTTCAGTAACCTGGTGGATCCTAAATTGGGCATTCAAATCAGGCAAGCACAGCGAGCTGGACTACCAGCACAAAGAATGCCCCATATGCGCTGAACTGGAAGCAGACATAGCACACCATTACTATGAATGCGCCATGTTCAAAAAATACTGGTCCTTAATGCGCTAAATCCTATCAGGTGAACAATTGCCACTGGGAATACATCCATCACAGAACCTTTTCTTTACAAAAACCCTGAGAATGGCTCCTATCCAACTATGAGCCTTAATTTACCATTTATTGTGTGTGGGTAAATCACTGTGCACTCATCGCTAAGGTTTTGAGCAACAAGCGCCCCCACCACAAAGGCTTGGTATTGAAGAGCATTTGGACTATTTCTGATCAGCTCCATCAGATCTCAAAATTTTCACGCATAATCCCCAGGTGTTATAAAGCCACACGTTTGGCTTTCCCCATTGGATCACTCATCGCATGTGATGAGGCAACTAATTGACTGAGAATCAAATGGCCTGTAAGCCCACCAATGCTAGAACCATGGCTAGCAATGGCAATCACCAATCAGCAATGGTCAGAGGTGCTAGAACTCTAGTGACCTGAACCCCCAGTCCTTTTTACCCTCAGCTGAATTGCTTGTATTCCACCCTCCCCTCTTACTTTCCCTTAAATTTAATTTAATAAAGTATGGAGTTCCTAATAAAAATCTAGCATAATTGGCTCAGCTTTTGGTTCTAATAAAATTTAAATTGTTGGTTGTTCAAATCCTAGCACAATCACTTATGATATATGTCCTATGGCTGGAGGTTATGTTCAAAATTCAGGCTTTATGAGATCATAGCAGGATGAGCTTAAATCATTATAGATGGCTATCATTTTTGCATAATTTGACTAATAAACTCATCTAAATTTGATAAAATGAATTATTTTAGATAGAGATCAATAAATTTACCATAAATTGACTAATAAAATCATCCAAATTTAATAAAATTGAAGTATTGTATATGGCAATCAGTAAATTTAATATAATTTGACCAATAAAATCAACTAAATTAGGTAAAATGAATTATTAGTATATATATTTATAAGGACCATCTAGTACTAAAAAAAGTATATATGTTTATAAGTTACTATATATAATATATATACAATGAGTTTAATTTTTATAGAGAAATAGTAGGGGGTCAAAAAGGATATATAGAGATAGTAATATTTGATAAATGTAGGAAAAAGAGCCACTTTTAATAATGCATTAATCTTTTTTGGGGGAAAAGAACTGGGGGCAAAGTTTTTTGGGAAAAAAGAACCTTCTCAAAAAAATTTTTTTGGAAAGAGAACTTCCTTTAAAATTGCACTAAAAGTATGAAATAATTGAGAAATTATGCCTTCTCAATAAAACCCTTTTTGAAGTTGGCGCCATACTTTAACTGACTTATAATAGGTATTTATAATATATATACTCAGCACTGTATATTCTAAGTTGCTTATAGTTTACACTTGGACCCAAACCAGATATAATATATAATTTGTATTTGTGAGCAAAATTCTATAAGTCAGGTAAAAAGATGGCGCCAACTTTAAAAAGGGTTTTATTGAGGAGGCATAATTTCTCAATAATTTTATACTTTTTATTGCCTTTTTTATAGGAGAATCTTTTTTACCGATCTTTTTTCAAAGTCAGTTAAAGATAAAATAATATAGTAGTAATCAATGTGTGGCCGGTTGACAACATAAATTTAAAGTCTACATGGGTCGAGGTCAATTTATCGCAGGTTGAGAGATAAAAGCCTTTTAGTGGGGTTCTATGACGGTCTAACAAGCGTGGTAAGGGCTTAATACCTTTATGATCCGATATAAGGCTTGGAACTCTAGTTTATGATATACGTATTCTTTGACCATAGATTTGGTTTTAAGTATTAAAGGATTTAATCGGGGTCTGAATTTCAGGATTCAAATCAACTGGTGATTATTACCTACCATCTAGATAAAATTTTAACTCTAAATTGTTCACTATAGTTTTAGACGGGCTATTAATTTGCTGGTAGAAACCCAAAGTTTTATGGCAGGGTTGGTGCGGTGGGTTAAATCCTATTAGTAATTGGGTTTAATATGGTTATATCAAATATCGAGTTCGAAATATGAATTGGATAAGTTTTATGCGATATAGGTTAGGTTATACTCGATAAATCATCTAATGGATAAATAAATTTACTCGGGTAAGTCGAGAGGGGCAGGTAAGGTTTGCAAGATGAGTTGAGTTTCCCAAATCGGGGGCTAGGGGGATAAAAGTTAAAAGTTTGGAGCTTATCCTTTAACATATTTGGCATCCTCACCAATTATCTTTATTTAAAGATCTTTTGAAGCTAAGTTATAACTTGTAGTTTTGCTTAACCACTGTTTAAAAGGCATCACGAAGTAAATTGAATGGATGAGCACAACTTTTTGTGGTGGCGTATAGTTTAACTACAAATTTGCTAGTATCCATCTCCGCATCCTTTATTCTAAAGTTAGATGTTCTGTGAAGCTTAATTTTAAGAAGCTGGAACCTTCTTCAATATCAAGAGGATTTGCAAACCAACCCAGGTAGGTTGAGCAGTATGACAAGCGTATAGGCCTCAATAATAGGTATCAACATTTCCATGGAATTTTATAACTTGTTCTAGCTATGGCTATTTAGTTAACAGTTTCCGTACAAGATGACCATACCATTTAATTAAATTGATTCCATATTAAAATTAAACTTTGGAATGGGCTAATTTGTTCCTTCCTCAATCAGTATCAATGTACGGTCTACGTTGGCTTTAAACCTAAAGGGTAATCATTTTTATTTGTTCGGGGTAGCTTAAAGGTTAACCATGGATCAGGCTTAGATTAATTTTAATGGTTAAAAATAAGTTCATATGGGTTAAGGGGGAGTGTGGGGTTGGGTAAAATTATAACTTTTTGCTTGCTAATCTAAATGTTCAAATAAAATAGTTACGTAAATCAGCCGATTTAGTTTTTACTAAAAAACGCTCACCTTCATAGCTTATTGCTAAGTAGTCAGTTTTTAGCAACATGATTAGCTAACCTTAAAATCCCATTTTAGTTCTAATAGTCCATGGTTGGAGGAGATAAATGAAGTTTTAAACCATCGTTTTCAATTATGACAAGCCAACTTTCAATTACAAATTCTTTATAATAAGTTCCAATATCACACCTATTTTTTTAGTCAGATGGTCCCTATCACTATTTTTAGTATTAAAATCAAGGCACCTCTAATAAGGTCCTTTAGACTAGTTCATTAACAACTACCTAATGTTATTGGAGGTATTGCGACTACCTACACTTCCATTAATTTAATCTATCCCTGAAATTTTGAAAAAATCAAAAAAGCGAGCTTAGTCATGGATAGCCTAATTTTAGCCAGCCTCGCAGTAGAACTAAATTTTCTCCAAGATAAAAATAGTAACGATTGCCATATAAAAAAAGCAAGCTTGAACTTGATTAAAATCTCAAGTTGGCCATACCTTGACCGTATAAAATCGTGAGGCCCAAACAAACCGAAACCTTTTTTGGTGCCGACCGAATTCCCAGTTTTCAACCTTCACCCCGATATAACCGTGCGAAGGTTATCGAGAAAAAAATATAATTGGGGTTTTGTTCTTATTAAGAAATGAGGTGAACTTTTTAAATCTTTGATGGAATATTACAAATTAAGCACAAATAATGGGGATCCCCAGTAGTTTTCGGTATCCAATTAGGCAGGTCGTTTTTACCTCGGGTCACTTCCGCCGTAAAGTTAAAAAATTTCGAGGTTTAATTTTAAGTTCGAGATACAATCCGGTCAACTTTAAGTCATTATATTATACTGATGGTATAAATTAAAAGAGTAAGAGTTCCAAGTTTCAAACCATCTTCGCATCAAAATGGTGATCATGATTTCAATCCAAAGCGAGAGAAAGGACCTCATTGTGGGTCAACCCAGCTATGCTTACAACCACCTCTTTACTGAAATATTTAACTATTGGTTACCTGTTAATCAGGTGGACTCATCCAATCCAAACCTTGAAAGCAACCGAGCCAACTTGCCTTTACAACCAACGCCACTTGAGCTGCGCAAGACCAAGGCCGTACTAGATAGTAAATTCATAGTTTTTCATCTGACGCTTCAAACCCAGGAGTTGGCCGGTTATCTGGCCTGCATCAAATTTCACACCGACGTTCTATTCGATCAGGCGATGGAAACTATTGAGGCTGATAAAACTAAAACAAGAGATTTGAATCAGCCCTTATTCGCTTACGATTCTGCGGGCCAGAAGGTTCACCATATTAACAGACAGTATGGGCTCCATACCATCCAAAGCTCCCTAGACCCCGAGGCAAAGATTTTGGCTTATGGCATGGAGCATCTTTTCCAAATCATCTCGCTATTCTATTAACCAATTATAGCTTATCACTTCATATTACTTGACTTCGTTTCGATGGTTATGAAGCGGTATTAAAGTTCAGGATCCACTCGAAAACTTATCAATCTACTTTGTTTTGAACTAATTGATTCCTTGCATCATTAAAGATAAAATAGTTAACCCATTCCACTTGTAACGCAGTTTGAAAAAAATATCCACCTGAATTATAAGGTAAACGACCGACTCTGTTAAATATGGGTCAAGTGACAGTATTTATGAACTTTCCTCTAGGGGACGCAAGTTAACTTTACAAATTTATCTATCAATTTACATATTCATATCTGGTCGGCTTACCTCGGTTAAATAAAATTTACATATTCATCTTAACCCGTCATTCCCAAATTGGTCCGTACCGACCCCCAGTGGTTTATGGAGCCCCTGAGGGCTTTATGATTTAAAATTTAATCGAGGGGCCATATGGACCACTTTGGGAACCCCCTGAACTTTTAAAAAATGACTTAAGTTTCTATTTTAAATTTTTAAAAAATTTATCTATATCTTACCTTTAAGCCGCCATTCACCATTTAAGATATCGAAATTAAATTCTGTAACTTTGGTATTATGCAGTTGCGTAGAGTTATTACTATTGGGGGTCCATCGGCAAAATAATGCAATGCGAAGGGGTCCGTCGTCGAAACAAGTTTGAGAATCACCGATCTAAACCGATCGGCTGAACTAGGATGAAAACTTTACCATCTACCTTTGCTTAAAGTGACCTAAACTTAACGAACTGACTTTATTTTGGCCCA
Organism: Massospora cicadina; assembly: GCA_022478985.1. NCBI lineage: Eukaryota > Fungi > Entomophthoromycota > Entomophthoromycetes > Entomophthorales > Entomophthoraceae > Massospora > Massospora cicadina. Next base: position 57,500 of record JAKSZP010006653.1, on the reverse strand, counting down.
ACTAATTTTAGCTTTAAGTAAACTCTGATGCTTTAATTAAATTCATTACAGGGTTCTCCAGGACAATTTGTATATCTTTCATTGATTTGTGTCGGACATTCTACTTCTCAACTTAAGAAAAAGAACGTTGGAGGTATTAGTGCTCCTGAATCTGCTACCATGATTGGCCCATCTCCTGCCCAATCATCAAATAATATTATGGTTATTAATGATATGAGTACCAACAGTGAAAAGACCTTAGCAGATTCTTGGTGGAATCCTAACTATTAAAAATATGGTTTATCATAAAAATTAGCTTAAAAAGGTAATAACTAATAATAGGATTACTCTGACTTCTCAGCCAAATTTGAGGTGTTCAATATTGTACAGATCTGAACCTCCATGAGGTGAGAAGATTTTACCCATCAATGATTGGGTACAAATTAACAAATCATTACCACTTGGATCTGAACCCTCCTGAGGTGAGAAGATTTTACCCATCGATGATTGGGTACAAATTAACTAATCATTACCATGTGAGTCTGACTACCGCTAAGGTGAAAAGATTTTACTCGATGATGATAGGGTGAAAATTAACTAATCATTACCATGCAAGTCTGACCACCACCGAGGTGAGAAGATTTTACCTGATGATGATAGGGTATAAATTAACCAATCATTACTATGTGAGTCTGACTACTGTCAAGGTGAGAAGATTTTACTTACTGGTGATTGGATACAATTTATCAAATCATTACCACATAGGTCAGTTTTACCTCAAAATATTTATCTTCAATCTGATAGGCCAAAAGCCTATATTTCCTAATTTAGATAACTCAGCTTTATATTCTTTTGCCTTGGATACCCATGGTCTCAAAATCTGAACTAGTTTAAATAGGAAAAACTAGTATCAAGAAAAGGACCTTCTTTGGTTTTGCCCAGCTTAACAATAAAAAACATAAAAAAACTTTACCAAAGTATTATTTTATACTTTTATTAAAAATTAAGATTCTCACTTTGATAAGAATATTTGTGGCATCTATCAGTGGATCTCACAAACTGGTGCTCATTACAGGGGCTCACCCTGAATACTTTAATAAGTATTAAAACAATGGAGGCTGTAAATGTGAGCAGCTCTCCTGAATTACAATTAGTTGCTCTCAAGAAGCAACTAGCCAGCTCTTTCTCCCTTCTCAAAAAGCTAGAGCAACGGCTGTTCAAATTAACTATGAAAGATAGATACACCCTGGGTGAAGGGAGCATTGCTTCCTTTTTGTACATTTATGAAGCTGCGATGGATGGTGCCACTGATAAACATAAAGTTCAGTACATTCTTCCCTGTTTAAGCTGCAAAGCCCAAGAGTTGATTGTTCCTCACTTGGATCCTCAGCACACCTGGACAGATGTTAAGAAGGCCCTCTTGGCTGAATTTGGATCCAAGCAGAGCTTATACAGGGAAAAACAGGCTTTCCTGCACCTTACCTTATAAGAGGGTGAAACCCTCTTTAGTTTTGGTGAGCAGTTCTATCTCACTGCTCAAAGGCTGTCTATATCTAACCTGCTTACTATGGATGATGCTATCACTGCCATATTAACAGGGTTAGCTTCACACCTCTCTCTCTCCAGACATATCATATCAGTGAAATGCCACTTCACAACTTTCCATGATATAAAAGAGGCTTTGTTAGACGTTGCCCATATTTCTTTAGGTGAGCTGCAGCCTATTAAACCGTTGGAGGTGAGGCCACCTGTGCCTATTCTCCCTGCAAAACCTGCTGTTTTGGTGTGACTTAAACTGGACATCCCTCATTCATGCAAAGTGGAGATCCCTACTGTGGTTTCCCCTTCAGCTCAGCCAATAGGTGCGCGCTCTAAGGGTATATCCTCCAGAACTACTGAGGCTGTGAAAATGCTGGTTAAAGCAAAGCTAATTACCCCACCTCTCATGGCTGTCTCCCCCATTTCAGTTACAACCTTGCCCATGGTTGACAATACCCCTGAGGCCAACTCTGAGGGGGGTTACAATAACGTTGGGTACTATGTATTGGGAGCTCCCGCGGAAGTGGAGGTCCCTGATTGCCTAAACGCCAAAGGAGTAGATGAAACTACCATACCAAAAGATACTTACCTCCACCAAGCTATAGGTTGTATGGAAACTATTGACACAGCCAGCAACGCTGATCAGCTCCTATCAAGTTTAATTCATCCTTTATGCCAAGAAACAGGAACAGGGAAAAGAAATGTCAGCGTAGGGAAAGGCACACCTATTGCTGACAAATCTCATGTGCCTGACTCATCTAAACAACTCATGCCAGTACCTCGCATTACCAGTACCCCAGGGGATGATTTTGAGGGGGATATGGATAAGGTCAGCTATTACGTTGTAGGAGTACCTGCTGAAGTGGAAGTCCCCTATCACTTGAATGCTGGAGGAGTGGATGAAGCCACCATACCTGAAGAGATGTATCTCTGCCAAGTTCTAGGGGAGCCAGTTAATATCAATACTACCAGTGATGCAGATGAGGTGTTGTCTCACCTTATTCGCCCTATCCAGCATGGCCATACTATGTAGTCCATCCAGGAAAATTACCCCAAGACCACGTGCAAATTAACCTCCAATTTCCATCTCAAGGAGGTCTTAGCGCTATCGCCCACTTTGGGGGGGATACTTACAAAGGTCAAAGTGGTTATCCAAAAAGTTTGGGTGATGGCTATCTTAGATACAGGCTCCCCATGAACGTAATCTCCTCCAAGTTGATGAAAAAATCAAACTTGCACCTGACTTGGAGTACAACCAAGACTTTGGAACCACTGGTCCTAACAACACCCGCGCACTGGGTGCTTACTCATCTCTTCCCATTCATATTGAGAAACTTATTCTATTGGCCTCTGCAGTGGCTTTGGATAATAATGATTATGATATGCTTATAGGTACTCAGTTTATGATTGAATATGATGGCATTATCAATATGAAGCAAGGGTTCTTGTCATTGCTCAATTATGAAGTCCCCTTAGTTCTAGCCCATGAAGAACCCAACAAGAAGGAATACTCTTGCATGGATGAGTACACGCTTTCTGCCTTACCTATACATAATACCAACCTTGCAAAAACAGTTACTAAAGAAGGCCAAGCTGCCAATGAGCTCTGAGCTCCTCTACCTTCTTACCAAGTGTCAGATAGGGTTTTATATTACCACAATCGCATAACTCCCTGAAGTGGCAAACTTGGATCAAACTGGAAGGGCCATTTATCATCATGTATAAGAGAGAAAATGAGTATTCTATAAAGTCTTTGGCTACAGGAATTATCATAAAACGGGTACATAGCCGCTTCCTATGACCCTACACCCCTCCCAACAAACTTGAGGGGGGCAATGTCGGACATTCTCCTTCTCAACTTAAGAAAAAGAAGTGTTGGAGGTATTAGTGCTCCCAAATCTGCTACCATGATTGGCCCATCTCCTGCCCAATCATCAAATAATATTGTGGTTTTAATGATATGAGTACCAACAGTGAAAATACCTTGGCGGATTCTTGGTGGAATCCTAACTATTGGAAAAATATGGTTTATCACAAAAATCGGCTTAAAAAGGTAATAATTAATAATAGGATTACTCTGACTTCTTGGCCAAATTTGAGGTGTTCAATATTACACGGATCTGAACCTCCATGAGGTGAGAAGATTTTACCCATCGATGATTGGGTGAAAATTAACCAATTATTACCATGCAAGTCTGACCACCGCTGAGGTGAGAAGATTTTACTTGACAATGATAGGGTGAAAATTAACCAATCATTACAACATGAGTCTGACCACCGCCAAGGTGAGAAGATTTTACCTGACGATGATAAGGTGCAAATTAACCAATCATTACCACATGAGTTTGACCACCATTGAGGTGAGAAGATTTTACTTGCTGGTGATTGGATACAATTAATCAAATCATTACCACACAGGTCAGTTTTGCCTCAAAGTATTTATCTTTGATCTGATAAGCCAAAAGCCTATATTTCCTAATTTAGATAACTCAGCTTTATATTCTTTAGCCTCAAATACTCATGGTCTCAAAATATGAACTAGTTTAGATAGAAAAAACTAGTATCAAGAAAAGGACCTTCCTTGGTTTTGCTCAGCTTAACAATAAAAAACATAAAAGAACTTTAACAAAGTGTTATTTTATACTTTTATTAAAAAGTAAGATTCTCACTTTGATAAGAATATTTGTGGCATCCATCGGTGGATCCCACAATTTCTGTATCCATTACAGGCCAATTCATATATTTTCATTGATTTTTGCATCCATTATGGGCCAATTTGTATATTGTTCATTGATTTTGCATTCATTATATCCAATTTGTATATTTTTCATCAATTTTCATATCTATTACAGGCCAATCATATATTTTTTAATGATTTTTATTTCTATTATGGGCTAATTTATATGTATCTCCTTGATTTTCAAAAAATAATATTAATATATATAAATTGGCCCTTGTCAGACAAAAAGTCCAATGTTTAGAAAAGAGTGGTTCAGAGGTAAGTGATGAAAAAATTAGCCAAAAGACCCTGGCCAATTCACGGTGGAACCCCTCAAATTAGGGTAACATTTTCAATAAGAATTGGGTAAGCAAAATGAGTTTGGGCGATGAGATTGCTCCAAATTGTCAGCCAAATCTGGAGATCCCTTCTGAGATCTCTCCCCTTCATACTTCATGGCTAATGCACCCAGCACCGCAGAGACTGGGCCCTCTTATAGGGTTGGAGGGGGCCTCACCAGGTGAAAATATTTCCCCCTCAACTGATTGGGTAAAATACATAAAACCTAACCACATGGATTAAAAATATCTTTCAATGATTGACCATTCCACAAATGTGAGGTGAGTCTCAACCAATCTGATAGGTCAAATCTTAACATTTTCTAATTCAGATTTTACTAAGCAATCCAAACTTTGAGCCTTGACAACTTAAATACTCATTTTCAACTTATTAATGGGTTCATTTTTTATCCCCTCATGGAAACAAATAAAATTATAAAAAACATCAACTTTCTAGTTTTTAAAGTTTATTTATTTTATTGTCTTCAGTGATTACAATTCCCCATTTGTTGAAGTTTAGGCCTAAATAGCACCAGCGAGCCAAAAAAATCCTAAAATCCAACAAGTGGTTCTCACTACAGGGGATCCTGTATATTACCAAAATATGTTTAAAAAATGACACCCACCTTGGAACCAAAGCTACCTGCTTTAGAGCTACAACTAGCCAGTGCTTTGTCTCACCTTAAAGGCTTGAGCAGCACTTCTTCCAAGGCTTTTATGGGACCTCCCCTATTATACTTAAACCTCTGTTTAGAGACAAGTTCACACCTGGTGAGAGCAGTATCACCTCCTATCTTTATGTTTATAAATCTGCAATGGAAGGAGTGACTGACCTTAAAAACCAAATTAATTCTTCTCTGCTTGAGTTGGATGGCTTAGGAGATTATAGTCTCTCAAATGGCTACACTTATCACCTGGGTGGAGGTTAAACAAGCGCTGATTGATGCGTTTGGTTCCAAGAAGAGTTTATAATAGCAAATCAGGCCTTTATGTGCCTTAACCTGAAAGAGGGAGAATTGATCCAGTTGGGATTTTTGCCCATATTCTGAGCCTGCTAGATTAACTGGTATTGCTAGGGGAAAATTCCCTAAGGTGAAGCGAATTGGAAATTGGTTGGCCCAAGTTTTGGAGGAACTACGTTCAGGGGATTTTGGGATATTCACCTGGTCATATCTGTCAGGGATTGATCCGGATGAATACCTAAGATCTCATTGGGTGAAGTGGCCAACAAAATAGGGGATCTGATAGTGATTAACTATTAGGTGTACTGATTGGGATTGGTCAGGTTTCATCACTGACTGATTGGGAATGAATACCAAGTTGCAAGGTGATTGATGCTGCCTGCAACTAGTGAATCAATTGGTTTATGAAGTGACCTGCCATTATGGGCAATAAGTCCCATTACCTAAGCAGGTTGCTAGTCAATTATGGTTGGTTTGCTTGGATTGAGAGGAAAACATTAGGGACATGTTTTCTGAATCATCCTGTTTGAGGTCTTGAGGATGTCCAATGATGGAATCCTAGCCAGGATGGGGAAGACCATCACTGCTGAGATGAGGAAGGGTGATTAAATGGCAATGGCTGCCATTTCATCGAAGAGGTGTCAACTGAGGGTTAGACAGACGAATCCCCTACTATATAATTCCCTAGGTTTTACTATAATTAACACATTATTATTATCTACAAAAATATTATAATCTACAGTAATATTATTGATTTGGTGTATAGTTATACTATCAGCTTCTATTGTGTGTTCTATCTCAAGGATATTATTGCAGAAGGCAATAATTGGAAGACTCTCAGAGAGAAGAGTAAAGATCCAAGTGAAGATCTAGAGATGAAGGAACCACAATCAGGGATAGCTGCCAACTGTGTGTTGGACTGAGAGAGACTGTCACCAGGGTATCTTACCAAAGATTATGTGGACAAGAGTATAGGGAATGAATCCTAAAAGTACGACTTACAGAGTATTTAATCAGAAGTACTGGCTGAAGCGTTGGGTTGAATAATAGTTTAATCTCAACTATGAATAATAGTCTCCATACTAATATCAATTAATACATTCTATACAACATGACAAAGTGCACGAGGAAATTGAACCTGTGCAGTAAAAAGGTTACTGGGTTGATGGCTGATAACCAATCCTAAGTAAATTTTTACAAGTTGGTGCTCAAAACAGGGGTAGTTGGGTAAAAGAATCTATTATGATGTCATACAAAGAAGATGTTTCCAATTTTGGAAATAAGTTACTGAAGGAAGTAACAAAGATAGAACTCAAAGAGGATCACATTCAGTGGCGTTCACCCAGCTCAGCAGTGGAGCTCTTAGTGAAGCAAGATGAAGATACTCAAGTTCAAGAAAAAAGGATTTTCAGCCTAGATATGGAACTATCTAGTGCTGCAAGGAAACCAGTTCCACCAGATATCTACTTGAGATGAAGAGTATCAGCAGGGCCAACTTGGGTTGGAATTGGGACCGCTAGAAATAGTCCCAAGAATAGCAGGATCAACTCAGGTTGAAATTGGGTCCACTTTAAATAGTCCTGAGGAGAGAGTGTTTAGATGAGGCATTGGACAAAATAAGAAGCAATCAATCCGGAAGATTGGATTGTCATACCAATGAAGAGATGAAGTCAAAATAGAAAATGATAGATTCAAGATAGTGGAGGAAATCATTTGATTTAATAACACACGATCACTAATCAGAAGTTGCTGGAGAAGAGTTCATCAATTCAGGAGCAATTGGATGAAGCTAACGAGGCCAGAATGAACTGTGTAATTAAGGATAGTCATAAAGGTTAAAAACGTTTTCAGAGGAAAAAAATGAGCTGAACAATCGGATGAAATTGTTGGCTGATGAGGTACAAAAATCCAAAAGCATCAGTTGCCAAATAAGAGATGAAATTAAGGGCCTGTTGGACAAATTTCCAGTCAGGATTTAATGGCCTAATATTCAAGAGAATTGCTAAAATTTCAGCAAGAGTAGCCTATATGTGAGAAAACAGTGCTGCTGTTGTATAGTGAAGGTCAATACTAATCAGAAGTATTGAACCTAAGAGAAAATAATTGCAATGTTCCCAGCGGACCTCTGAACCATTAAATGGTTATGTCCTGAGATTTTGGTCAAGTCCCAGAAGGGACCACTGAACCAAATGGTTGGTTAAATCTTAAGAGGATAAGATTTTGAACCATGATAACTGGTAGGTTTAAGTACCCAGGACCCAGTTTGGATGAAGGGGAGAAGGAACTCTGAGCCTTTTTATAGGTTGCAAGTCCCATTGCAAAATAAAAATACAAAAATATATATATACTATATAAAATATCGATTTTATGGTCTATGAGTTTAAGACCTAAGAAGCGACCAGAAATCCTGACAGCCAAACAGAGAAAATTCCACCCTTGATGAAATGAAAAATTGGCCGGGGTAACTGAGAGCATTAACCTATTGGTTGATTAATAGCATCTCGCTGATCTGTCAGAAGGCCAGCAAGAGGAGGTGCTCAAATTGTGAAAAGTATTGGAGAGTATTTGCCCAAAATTATGACCATGATGCGGGATGCACATGAGGTGTGATCCACAAGGTCAATACTGGGGAAAATCTGCCAATCAGTCTGAATTAAGATAGGTACACATTTTTTAGTCTCTTGATGATATGGTATTACCAGCCAGGGTAGCCAAAAGCATCAACCTATTGGTTGATCAGAAGCAGCTCACTGATCTGCTGGAAGGCCAGCAGGAAGAGGTGCTCAAACTATTCAAGAAATATTGGGAAGTGTTTGCTCAGGATGACCATGATTTGGGATGCGCACGAAAGGTAATTTCACAAGGTCAACACTGGGAAAAATCTACTGATAAAGCTGAGACTGATCTGAAGATCAAAAGCCACCAAAGAGGTAGTGGAGGATGAGATCAGCAAACTAGTGAAGCATGGGCTTCTAGTTCCATCATCAAGTCCCTGGGTGAGTCCAATTCTGATTGTGAAGAAGAAGAATAGATCAAACCAGGTGATGATTGACTACCGGAGGCTGAACAAAATTATGAAGAAGGATTCATATCCCCTACTGAGAATAGAAAATGTGCTGGATCGTTAAGGAGAAGCAAAGTATTTCTCTGCAATGGATCTAATTTTGGGATACTGGCAGATTGACTTGCCAGAAGAAGACCAAGAAAAATGTGCGATTATCACTGCACAGGGGTTATACCAGCCAACTAGGATGACCCAGGGTCTTTGCAATGCTCCTGCGACGTTCCAGAGGGCCATGGATGCAATATTAAGTGACCTGAAGTTGTCGTGCATCATGGTAAATCTGGACAATGTCAATGTGTTCAGTAGAACCTTTAAAAATCACATGCACCACTTGAGGAAGTTTTTAAGAGACTGTCTATAGCTAATCTGAAGATCAAGCCACGGAAGTGCCACTTCTTCAAGAAGGAGCTTGATTACCTGGGATTAGTAATTAGTGCAAATGGATTGCAGCTGAAAACCCAGAAGATAGCAGCTATAGAGCGTATGGCTGTACCAAAAAGAGTGACTAAGACATCCAAGTATTCTTTGGGATGGTCAGATACTATAGAAGATTTATTTGGAACTTTGACCAAATAAACGAGCCTTTAATTCATTTATTAAAGGATCCAAAAAAGGATTCATATGGAATGAAGAGACCCAGGACTCCTTCAATGAGTTATGCCAGTATTTGATAAATTTGCTAATTCTGAAATAACCAAATTTTAATTGGGAGTTTATCATTCAAACTGATTTCTATTGACGGCGATTGGCGCCATACTGAGCCAAGTAGATGAACTTGGGGATGAACATCCAGTGGTGTATGTGAGCCAGACACTCTCAGCCGCTGAAAGGAACTACACTGTGACTGAGCGGGAATGCCTTACAGTAATATACAAATGCAAGCAGTTTTGGGTGTATGTCCACAGAATGCACTTTAAGGTGATGATGGACCACTCTTTGCTGTGTTGGCTGCATTATCTAGAAACCAGAAGGAAAACTGGCCCAATGGGCATCTAAGCTTCATGCTTATGATTATGAGATAGTCCACTGAACCAGGGCTTCTCATCAGAATGCGGATGGCTTATTGTGGTTGACAATGGTCCAGTTGGTATACCCGCAGGCAGATGAGCTATTCCAGAGAATGGTCAAAGGAAGAATCAGGGATGAGCACTGAGAAATCCAAGGTGCGCTTCAAAAGCAATGGAAAACACTGAGACTATGGATGGACAAGTATCCAAGATGATCAATGGGAAGTGGCTATTATTCCCAAAACTGTCAGAAAGAGTGGTGATAGTACAAGCAGCTCACAAGGTTGTTGGGCATGGAGGCCTGAGGAAAACAAATGACCATATTTGCCAGTATTATTACTGGGAATTGATTAACTACAGTGTCGCAGATCATCAGGCTTGTTGCGTGTAATGCCAGCCGCACAAACCACACAAGAATACAACTGGATACTGAATGGTCCACCCTGGATTTGCCTAGCATATGGTGTCCATCGATGTGATGGGACTGCTGATGATGAGCACAGGGGGAGTCAAGTACATCATAGTTGCCATTAACCATCTGATGAGATGGGTCAAAACAAAGGCCCTAACCAGAGTAGATGCTACCAGTAAAGCGATTTTCATCCTGATTCAAGTAGTATGCCAGCATGGATGTCCGCAAGTCCTGCTGAACAACAGTGGGACCAACTTCACATCTCATGTGATCCCAAGGTTAAATGAAATAATGAGGATCCAAGGAGTCATGTCAGTACCATACCAGCCAGAGATTAACAGACTGGTAGAATGGGTCATTGGGATGCTGGCCGCGATACTAAGGAAGCTAGTCACAGGGAGAACTTCCATATGGGGAATGTACCCAAGTTCAATGATGTTCACCTACAACATTAGTCATCATACAGCGACGGGAAAGACACCATTTGAATTATTATATGGAAGAAAGGCTGCGTTGCCAATGATTTTATATTTGGTGGTGGAACCTACAGCGAGGATGAGTACCAAGCAATACTTGAACTGACTGATGAGTATCCTGATCAATATGCAATCGCAAGCATTCAATAAAACCTTGAAGAAAAGGATACAAGCAAAATTGATGGATGACAAGAACTGACCGGCATTAGAATAATATCAAATAGGGGAAAGAGTCGCCTATTGTGATATGCATAGTTTTGGACAAAGAAACAAATTAAATACATTGTAATCAGGTCCGTTCAAAGTAATTGCTAAGGCAGCGACTGATGCTTACTCCATCAAGAATCTCTAGGATGGAAGAGTTGTAAATCAAGTCCATATGTTGGGATTTTTGCCCATATTCCAAGCCTGCTATATTACCTGGTATCACTAGGGGAAAATTCCCTAAAGTGAAGAGAATCGGAAATTGGTTGACCCAAATTTCAGAGGAATTACATTTGGGGGCCTTTGGGATATTCGCATGGTCTTATCCACCAAGGATCAATCTGGATGAATACCTAAGATCTCATCGGGCGGAGTGGCTGACAAAATAGGGGATCTGATAGTGATTAACTATCAGGTGTACTGATTGAGATTAGTCGGGTTTCATCACCAACTTATTGGAAATGTATGGTTAGTTGCGAGGCAAGTGATGCCGCCTGCAACTAGCGAATCGATTGGTTGGTGAAGTGACCTGCCATAATTGGTAAAAAGTCCCATTACCTAAGCAGGTCGCTAGCCAATTATGGTTGGTTCGCTTGGATCAAGAGGAAAACGTTAGTTACACATTTCAACTCTTTCCATTTGAGGTCTTGAGGATGTCCAACAATGGAACTCTAGCCAGGATGGGGAAGACCATCACTGCTGAGACAAGGAAGGGAGATTCAATGGCAATGGCTGCTGTTTCATCAAAGAGGTATCAACCAAGGGTTAGATGGCCAAATCCCCTACAAATTCCCTAGGATTCACTATTATAAAGGAGATAGAGAAAAACAAATACAAAATAAAACATTAGAACATTATTAGTTTTATTGTAGATTCAGTTATAGTTAGACTATCAGCATCCAGTGCGAAGTTCCATCTCAAGGATACTATTGCAGAAGGCAATAATTGGTAGAATTTTAGAAGAAGAGTAGAGATCTGAGCGGGGATCTAGAGACAAAGGGAATCACGACTAAGGGGATTGCTGCCAACTGTGTGTTGGGTTAAAGGAAACTGTCATCAGAAGATTTTGATGAATATTGAGTGGACAGTAATATAGGGAACGAATCCCTATGAGTACAACTATCAAGTATTTAATTGGAAATACCAGCTGAAGCGTTGGGCCTATAAATAGTTCTAACTTAACTACGGATAAAAGTCTCCATACTACCATCAGATCATATATTCTTACAACGTGAGGTGCACAAGGAAACTGAACCTGTGCAGTAAAAAGATTACTAGGCTTGACAACCAATAATCAACTCCTTAAGTAAATTTTTACAAGTTGGTGCTCACTACAGGGGTAGTTGGGTAAAAGAATCTATTATGATGTCATATGAAGAAGATGTTTTCAATTTTTGGAAATAAGTTACTGAAGGAAGTAACAAAGGTAGAATGTAAAGAGGATCATGTTCAGTGGCGTTCACCCAGCTCAGCAGTGGAGCTCCAAGTGAAGCAAAATGAATATACTAAAATTTAGGGAAAAGGACTTGCAGTATAGATATAGAACAATCTAGTGCTGCAAGGAAACCAGTTCCACCAGATATCTACTTGAGATGAAGAGTATCAGCAGGGCCAACTTGGGTTGGAATTGGGCCCGCTAGAAATAGTCCCAAGAACAGCAGGACCAACTCAGGTTGAAATTGGGTTCACTTTAAATAGTCCTGAGGAGAGAGTGTTTAGATGAGGCATTGGACGATTAAGAAGCAGTCAATCAGGAGAATTGGATTGTCATACCAATGAAGAGATGAAGTCAAAATAGGAAATGATTGATCCAAGATAGTAGAGGAAATCATTTGATTTGATAACACTCAATCACTGGCCAGAAGTTGCTGGAGACGAGTTCATTAATTCTGGAGAAATTAGATGAAGCTAACGAGGCCAGAATGAACTGTGTAATTAAGGATAGTCATGAAGGTTAAAAACGTTTTCAGAGGAAAAAAATGAGCTGAACAATCGGATGAAATTGTTGGCTGATGAGGTACAAAGATCTGAAAGCATCAGTTGTCGAATAAGAGATGAAATTAGGGCCTGTTGGACGAATTTTTAGTCAGGATTAAAAGACCTAATTCAGGAGAACTGCCTGAAGTTGGCAAGTATGGCCTATACATGATAAGACAGCGCTGCTGGTCGTATAGGGAGAAAGGTCAATACTAATTGGCAGTATTAAGCCTAAGAGAAAATAATTGCAATGTTCCCAGCGGACCTCTGAACCATTAAATGGTTATGTCCTGAGATTTTGGTCAAGTCCCAGAATGGGACCACTGAACAAAATGGTTGTTAAAATTTTAAGAGGATAAGATTTTGAACCATGGTAGCTGGTAGCTTTAAGTACCCAGGACCCATTTGGGATGAAGGGGAAAGAAGGACCTTTGAGCCAATTTGTAGGTTGCAAGTCCCATTGCAAAAGAAAAATACAAAAAAAATATATTAAATATTCAAAATATCGATTTTATGGTCTAAGAGTTTTGGATCTAAGAAGTGACAAGAAATTTAGATGGCCAAATGGAGTAAATTTTGCTTTCGATGAGATGAAATTATCAGCTGGGTAGCTGGAAGTATCAACCTATTGGTTGATTAAGAGCAACTTGCTGATCTGTCGGAAGGCCAGCAAGAGGAGATGGACAAATTATTGAAAAGTATTGGAGAAAATTCGCCCAAAAACGACCAGGAAAGTGGGATACACATGAAGTGAATTGTAAGGTCAATAATGGGGAAATCTGCCATTCAGGCTGAATTGAGATGATTCCATGATTTAGGGTCTCTCAATGATATAGGATTATTGGCTGGAGCGGCTGAAAGCATATATCTATTGGTTGATTGGGAGCAGCTCGCAGATCTGCTGGAAGGGTAGAAGGAAGAGGTGCTCAAATTATTCGAGAGATATTGGGAAGTATTCTCTCAGGGTGACCATGATTTGGGATGTGCAAAAGGTGTAATTCATAAGGTCAACACCGGGGAAAATCTACCAATAAGAATGAGACTGATCCAAAGATCAAAAGCCACCCAAGCGGTAGTGTAAGATGAGATCAGCATACTATTAAAGCATGGGCTTCTAGTTCCATCATCTAGTACCTGGTCAAGCTTATTCTGATTGTAAAGAAAAAAGATGTATTGAATCGAGTAGTGATTGATTATCAGAGGCTGAATAAATTTATGAAGAAGGATTTGTATCCTCTACTGAGGATTGACAATGCGTGGGATTGATTAGGAGAAGCAAAGTATTTCTCCGCGATGGACCTAATCTTGGGATACTGGCAGATTGACTTGCCAGAAGAAGACCAAGAAAAATGTGCGATTATCACTGCACAGGGGTTATACCAGCCAACTAGGATGCCCCAGGGTCTTTGTAATGCGCCCACGACGTTTCAGAGGGCCATGGACGCGATATTGAGCGACCTGAAGTTGTTGTGCGTCCTGGTATATCTGGACAATATCAATGGGTTAGTAAAACCTTTACTGATCATATGCACCACTTGGAGGAAGTTTTTAAGAGACTGTCCGCAGCTAATCTGAAGATCAAGCCACGGAAGTGCCACTTCTTCAAGAAGGAGCTTGATTACCTGGGATTTGTAATTAATGCAAATGGATTGCAGCTGAAAACCCAGAAGATAGCAGCTATAGAGCGTATGGCTGTACCAAAGAGTGTCCAAGACATCCAAGTATTCTTTGGGATGGTCAGATACTACAGAAGATTTATTTGGGACTTTACCTGAATAGCCAAGACATTGTTTCATTTATTAATGGATCTGAAAAAAGGATTCATATGGAATGAAGAGGCCCATGACTCCTTTGATAAATTACACTGGTATCTGAAAAATGACCAATCGTATAATATCTGAATTTTGATTGGGAGTTTATCATTCAAACTGATGTTTCATTGATGGCGATTGGCGCCATAATGAGCCAAGCAGATGAACTTGGGGACGAATATCCAGTGGCATATGTGAGCTGGACACTCTCAGCCGCTGAGAGGAATTACACCGTGACTGAGCATGAATGCCTTGCGGTCATTTACGCCTGTAAGCAGTTTTGGATGTATGTCCACAGAACGCACTTTAAGGTGGTGACAGACCACTCTTCGCTGCATTGGCTGCATTATCTAGAAACCAGAAGGAAAACTGGCCCAATGGGCACTTAAGCTTCAGGCTCATGATTATGAGATAGTCCACTGAACCAGGGCTTCTCATCAGAATGCGGATGGCTTATTGTGGTTGACAATGGTCCAGTTGGTATACCCGCAGGTGGATAAACTATTTTAGAGAATGGTTGAAGTAAAAATCAAGGATGAGCTAAAGAAATTCAAGGTGTGCTTCATAAAGCAATGGAAAACACCGAGATCATGGATG
Organism: Massospora cicadina; assembly: GCA_022478985.1. Lineage (NCBI taxonomy): Eukaryota > Fungi > Entomophthoromycota > Entomophthoromycetes > Entomophthorales > Entomophthoraceae > Massospora > Massospora cicadina. Next base: position 42,415 of record JAKSZP010006653.1, on the reverse strand, counting down.
GACAAGTATTCAAGATGATAAATGGGAAATAGCTATTATTTCTGAAACCATCAGAAAGAGCAGCAATAGTTCAAGCCGCTCATAAAGTTGTCAGGCATGAAGGCCTGAGAAAAACAACTGACCATATTTGCCAGTATCATTACTGGGAATCAATTAATTATTATGTTGCAGATCATCTGGCTTGTTGCGTGGAATGTCAACTGCATAAACCACATAAGAATACAACTGGATACTGACTGGTCTGACCTGGATTTGCATGGCACACAGTGTCCATCAACGTGATGGGACCACTGGAGATGAGCACAGGAGGAGTTAAATACATTTTAGTAGCTATTAACCATCTGATGAAATTGGTTAAAACAAAAGCATTAACTAGAGTTGACGCTACCAGTACTGTAAGATTCATCCTGGATCAAGTAGTATACCAGCATGGATGTCCGCAAGTCCTTCTGAACAACAATAGAACCAACTTCACATCTCATGTGCTCCTGAGGCTAAATGAAATAATGGGGATCCGGGGAGTCATGTCAGTACCATACTGGCTGGAGACAAACGGAAAAGTAGAATGGGTCAATGGGACGCAGGCCGTGATGCTGAGGAAGCTAGTTACAGGGAGAACTTCCACGTGGGGAATGTATTTGAGTTCAGTGATGTTCACCTACAACATTAGTCATCATACAGCGATGAAAAAGATGCCGTTTGAATTACTATATGGGAGGAAGGCTGTGTTGCCGCCAATATTATATTTGGTAGTAGAACCTACGTCGGGGTGAGTACTGAACAATACTTGAATTGACTGATGAGTATCCTGATTGATATGCAATCTCAAGCATTTAATATTACCTTAAAGAAAATGATATGAGCGAAATTGATGGATGATAAGAATCAACCGCCATTAGAAGAATATTGAATAGGAGAAAGAGTCGCCTATTGCAATACGCATGGTTTTGGTTAAAGAAACAAACTGGATGCATTATGGTTGGGTCCATTTGAAGTAATCGGCAAGATGACGACTGATACTTACTCTGTCAAGAATCTTTTGGATGAGAGAGTATTAAATTTATGTCCACGCTAAGTATCTAAAGCGTTGGATCAAAGAAAAAAAATAAAAGAGTTCCCAAAGGACCAATGAACCATTAAGTTAATCATGTCTTGATGATTAGGTCAAGTCCTAAAAAAGGACCTCTGAACCATAGAAAACTGGTAGGTTTAAGTTCCCAGGATTCAGTTTGGGGGAAAAGAAGGACGTATGAACTGAAACAAGGTCAAATCCCATTAGAAAAAAAGGAAATAAAAATAAGAAAATTGATAAAAGATATTGGAAAAAAAGAGATTTTTAAATGCATAGAAAAAAAAGCCAATATATTTTTATAAATTTTATTTTTTTGGTCGTCCTCAGTACAGGGATGATTCCGCCTATGTCACCTCTTGGGGGAGGGAGGATGGATCGCGGTGGGAAGAAAAGCCTGTCAAAATTGATATGCAATCGGACACTTGCAAGGGTGAGACCTACATGAAACCATGTCCGTTGAGCGGATGCTGAGCCCTGAGAGAATGCGATAAGGGGAAAGGAAATTGATATGTCAGAAGAAGCCAATCGTGAAACCCTGGAGCAGGGAGGAAAACAGCAATATAGGAAGAGGCGATCAGCAAATAACCCCAAGTAATCCTGATAAGGCACCGGTGCTGGAAGATTTATCTTGAGTGCCTTCTGACAGGCCTCATCAAGAACACTGGACATGTGAGCTGGCAGCAAAGAAGCAATACTTGAGGGGGATTGTCGAATCAGGCCCCCAATTAACGCCATCAATGGAAGATAGCGATGAGAAGCTCCATAGAAGAGGTAGTTGTGTAAAGAGTGGATTGCATCTTGTAAATGATGACTACAGGCTTCATGGAAGCTGAAGCTGAATGACTGATGGAAGCCAGGCGAGGCTGGAAGCTTCGTTGACCAACTTCAAAGAACTTGGCCAGCAAAGTGAAGAGCATAAGTGGCAGTATCCCAATCCAGAAGGTTGTCCAGATCAGAAGGATTTAACGCTAATGTCAAAGCCTCAGTGACTTAGGCCTGGAGTTCAGTGTAGGGGAGCTCGAATTGTATGCTGTTCCCAATTGAGAGCTCAGAAACCAGTACAGTGGGTTTGTAGAATTGACCAAGTCAGAAGAGGAACTCAGGGAGCAAGTCCGACCTGGCCAGGAACAAATGATCCAGAGTGACCAGCATGATCTCCGGAGCATTGATGATGATGTTCAGAGCATCAGCAAAAGGAGCCAAATCCAGGAGTATTAAAAGTCCGACTTGAGGATTGACTGCAAGGTAAGAGTCAGCCGAGAGTTGCTTGAAATGATGGCACGCCTGGCTTTGGAGGGATTGGTTACCATTTCTGGTAATCTGATGGAAGGACTAGCCCCTTGCGCCAGACTAGGCGTATGAGTCCTGGAAGGACCATAGAAGAGGTTCCATCGAGCATCCCAACTCATCTGCTGGAAGAGGCGGAGGTCCTGATCATACAGACTGTTAAGAAGCTGCTAATAGCAGGATTCTGAGTTCAACATATGAGCAGGACTAGAGGGGGATGTCAGACTTATATAGAAGTTGACATTATGCACTCTATAATTCATTAGGCTCCAATTTCAGGAAATTAATTTCAAAAATTAATGAATTAAGTTTTCTAAGGGAAGAATTAAGAATGACTTACAGCCAATAGGTTATAAGCAAAATAACGAGGGTGAATAGAAATAAGTATACTTAATCAAGCCACAAAATGAACATTGATGGCAAGAGTCTCCTGTCTAGGATGAGGAGAGAATCAGGAATTCAAGGACACCAGACCAAGAATCCTGAATATGACAGAGGGTCATATACCCTGATGGGGGAAAACTGGATCCCAGGAATAATATCGTCACAAGTAAATCAATCAGCCCAGCATGACAAGAGGTCATGGGGACCGCACTCTGAGTAGGCAGTAGTGAGGAGGAAGAGGAGGAAAGTCATATGCTGAATGCCATATGCTGAAGGTCATCCCAAGCAGCATTATTTATTGATGAGTGTACTCCACTTGAACCAATGAAGTATTTGACCAGGTGTCCAAAGTGGTGTTCCCATGCCCCAGTCCTTTTCTCGCTGGAAATATAGGCAAGAGGAGGGATGTGTTGGGATTTTTGCCCATATTCCCAGCCTGCTATATTACCTGGTATTGCTAGAGGAAAATTCCCTAAAGTGAAGTGAATCAGAAATTGGTTGACCCGAATTTTGGAGGAACTATGTTCAGGGGATTTTGGGATATTCACCTGGTCATATCCGTTGGGGAGCGATCTGGATGAATATCTAAGATCTCATTGGGTGGAGTGGCTGACAAAATAGGGGATCTGATAGTGATTAACTATCAGTTGTACTGATTGGGATCAGTCAGGTTTTATCACCAACTGATTGGGAATAAAAACCAAGTTGCAAGGTGATTGATGCCGCCTGCAACTAGCAAATCAATTGGTTGGTGAAGTGACCTGCCATAATGGGTAATAAGTCCCATTACCTAAGCAGGTTGCTAGCCAATTATGGTTGGTGGCTTGGATCGAGAGGAAAACGTTAGGGACACGTTTCTGACTCTTTCCATTTGAGGTCTCAAGAATGTCCGATGATGGAATCCTAGCCAGGATGGGGAAGACCATCGCTGCTGAGACAAGGAAGGGTGATTCAACAGAAATGGCTGCCGTTTCATCAAAGAGGTGTCAACTGAGGGTTAGACGGCTGAATCCCCTATAAATTCCCTAGGATTCAATATAATAAAGGAGATAGAAAAAACAGATACAAATTAATACATTAGAACTTTATTAGTTTTAATGTAGATTTGGTTATAGTTAGACTATCAGCATCCAGTGTGAAGTTCCATCTCAAGGATATTATTGCAGAAGGCAATAATTGGTAGACTCTCAGAGAGAAGAGTAGAGATCTGAGCGGGGATCTAGAGACAAAGGGAATCATGACTAAGGGGATCGCTGCTGACTGTGTGTTGGGCTGAAGAAAACTGTCATCAGAGGATCTTGATGAAGATCAAGTGGACAGTAATACAGGGAATAAATCTCTATAAGTATGACTATCAAGTATTTAATTGGAAAAACTGGCTGAAGTGTTGGGCCTGAAAATAGTTCTAACTCAACTACGGATAACAGTCTCCATACTATTATCAGATCATATATTCTTACAACGTGAGGTGCACAAGGAAACTGAACCTGTGCAGTAAAAAGATTTCTAGGGTTAACAACTGATAATCAACTCCTTAAGTAAATTTTTACACACTAAGTATCTAAAGCGTTGGATTGAGGAATAAAAAAATGTTCCCAATGGACTGATGAAACATTAAGTTGGTCATGTCCTGATGATTAGGTCAAGTCCAAAAAGGACCTCTGAACCAATATAGATGGCTAAGTCCAAAAAAGGACCTTTGAACCATGGAAAACTGATAGGTTTAAGTACCCAGGACCCAGTTTGGGGGAAGATGTGGATTTCTGAACTGAAACAAGGTCATGTCCCATAGTAAAAAAGAAGAATAGAGATAAAAAATTGATAAAAAATATTGGGGAAAAATTATAAACGCATAGATAAAAAGCTGATGTATTTTTATAATTTTTATTTTTATTGATCATCCTCAGTATGGGGATGATTCCGCCTATGTTGCCTCTTGGGGTAGGGAGGATGGATCTCTGTAGGAATGAACAGCCTGTCAAAATTGATATGCTACTAGACGCTTGCAAGGGTAAGATTCACATGAAACTAAGCTCATTGAGTGGATGCCAAGCCCTGAGAAAAAGCGACTAGGTGAAGGGAAATAAAAATGTTGTAAGATGCCAATTGCAAAACCCTGGAGCAGTGAGGAAAGCAGCAATAAAGAAAGAGGTAATTGGAAAATAACCCCAAGTAATCTCAATATGGCACTGGAGCTGGAAAATTTGTCCTGAGCGCCTGCTGACGGGCTTCAAGGACACTGGACATGTGGGCTGGCAATGAAGAATGAATACTCGACAGAGGTTGCCAAATCATGCCCCCTATTAATGCCATCAACAGAAGATACCGATGGGAAGCTCCAGAGAAGAAATAGTTGTGCAGAGAGCGGATTGCATTCTGCAAATGATGGCTATGGGATTTGAAGAAGCTAAAGCTGAATGACCAGTGGAAACCAGGCGATGCTGGGAGCTTCTAGACCAACTTTGAATAACTTGTCCAGCAAAGCGAAGAGCATAAGCAGCAGTATCCCAATCTAAGAGGTTGTCAAGATCAGAGGGATTCAGCACTAATGTCAAAGCCTTGGTGACTTGGGCCCAGAGTTCAGCGTAGGGGAGCTTAAAGTGTATGCTGTTACCAATTGAGAGCTTGGAAACCAGATCAGCTGGTTTGTAGAATTGACCGAGTCAGAAGAGGAACTCAAGGAGCAAGTCCAACCTGGCCAGAAAGTAACAATCCAGAGCAACTGGCATAATCTCTGGAGCATCTATGATGATGTTCAGAGCATCAACAAAAGGAGCTAAATCCAGGAGGGTTTTGAAGTCCAACTCTGGAATTGACTGCAGAGGTAGAGTCAGCTGAGAGTTGTTCAAAATGATGACCAGCCTAGTTTCAGAGGGATTAATTACCATTTCTGGTAATTCAATGGAAGGACTAGCCGCTTACACCATACTAGGCGTATGAGTCCTTGAAGGACCATAAAAGAGATTCCATCAAACATCCTGACTCATCTGCTGGAAGAGACAGAGGTCTGGATCAGACAGACTATTGAGGAGCTGCTGGTAGTAAGATTCAGAATTTGACATATGAGCTGGACAAGAGGGGTATGTTGAACTTATATAGAAGTTGACATTATGCACTCTATAATCCTTTAGGCTCCAATCTTAGGAAAATTAATCTCAAAATTAATGAGATAAACTCTCCAAGGGAAAAATTAGGAATGACTTAAAGCCAAGAGGTTATGAGCGAAATATCAAGTTGTTGGTATTTTTGCCCATATTCCCAGCCTGCTAGATTACCTGGTGTCACTAGAGGAAAATTCCCTAAGGCGAAGTGAATTGGAAATCGATTAGCCTGAATTTTGGAGGAACTACTTTTGGGAGATCTTGGGAAATTCGCTTGGTCAAATCCTCGGGGATCAATTCAGATGAATACATAATATCTCATTGGGCGGGGTGGCCAACAAAATAGGGGATCTGATAGTGATTAACTATCAGGTGTACCAATTGGGATCAGTCAGGTTTTATCACCAACTGATTGGGAATGAATAGTGAGTTGTGAGGCGAGTGATGCCGCCTACAACTAGCGAATTGATTAGCTGGTGAAGTGACCTTCCATTTTGGGTAAAAAGTCCCATTACCTAAGCAGGTCGGTATCTAATTATGGTTGGTTCACTTAATCGAGAGGAAAACGTTAGGGACACGTTTCTGACTCTTTCTGTTTAGGTCTCAAAGATGTCCAATAATGAAATACTAGCCAGGATGGAGAAGATTTTCGCTGCTGAGATGAGGAAGGGTGATATAATGGCAATGGCTGCTGTTTCATTGAAGAGGTGTCAACCGAGGGTTAGACAGCCAAAATCCCTACTATATAATTCCCTAGGATTCACTCTAATAAGAAAACATTGAAAACCCCCACAATGAAAAACACAGAAATTGAATACCAACTTTTGGTATTATTAATATTATTAGTAATATTGTCAATTCAGTTATGGTTAGACTATCAGAATCCAGTGTGAAGTTCCATCTCAAGGATATTATTGCAGAAGGCAATAATTGGAAGACTCTCAGAGAGAAGAGTAGAGATCTGAGTGGGGATATAGAGACTAAGGGAACCACAAGCAGGGATAGCTGCTGACTGTGTGGTGGGCTGAAATAGACTATCATCAGGAGATCTTGACGAAGATTGGGTGGACAGTAATATAGGGAATGAATCCCTACAAGTACAACTTATCAAGTATTTAATCGGAAGTACTGGCCAAAGCGTTGGGCCAAATTAGTTAGAACTCAACTATGGTTAATAGTCTCCATACTATCATCAGATAATACATTCTATACAACGTGAGGTTCACAAGGAAAAGGAACCTGTACAGTAAAAAGGTTACTGGGTTGATGACCAATAATCAACTCTTAAGTAAATTTTTACAAGTTGGTGCTCACTACAGGGGTAGTTGAGTGAAGAATCTATTATGATGTCGTACAGAGAAGATGTTTCCAATTTTGGAAATAAGTTACTGAAGGAAGTAACAAAGATAGAACGCAAAGAGGATCACGTTCAGTGGTGTTCACCCAGCTCAGCAGTGGAGCTTTAAGTGAACCAAAGTGAAGATGCTCAAGTTCAGGGAAAGGACTTGCAGTCTAGATATGGAACTATCTAGAGCTGCAAGGAAACCAGTTCCACCAGGAATCTACTTAAGATGAAGAGTATCAGCAAGATCAACTCAGGTTGAAATTGGATCCGCTTTAAATAGTCCTGAGGAGAGAGTGTTTAGATGAGGCATTGAACGAAATAAGAAGCAATCAATCCAGAGAATTGGATTGCCATACCAATGAAGAGATGAAGTCAAAATAGGAAATGATTGATACAAGATAGTGGAGGAAATCAGTTGACTTAATAACACTCAATTACTGATCAGAAGTTGCTGGAGATGAGTTCATTAATTTTGGAGAAATTGGATGAAGCTAAAGAGGCCAGAACGACCTGTGTAATTTAGGATAGCCATGAAGGCTGAAAATCGTTTTCAGAAGAAAAAAAGTGCTGGACAATTGGACGAAACTGTTGGCTGATGAGATAAAAAGATCAGAAAAGCATCAGTTGCCAAATAAGAGATGAAATTAGGCCTGTTAGACGAATTTCCAGTCAGGATTAAAAGCCTAATTCACTTTAACTGCCCAAAGTTGGCAAGTATGGCCTATATGTGAGGAGACAGTGCTGCTAATTGTATAGGGAGAAAGGTCATTACTAATTGGTAGTATTGAGCCTAAGAGAAAATAATTGAAATGTTCCGAGAAGACCTCTGAGCCATTATATGGTTATGTCCTAAGATTTTGGTCAAGTCCTAGAAGAGGACCACTGAACCAAATGGTTGTTAAAATTTTAAGAGGATAAGATTTTGAACCATTATAACTGGTAGGTTTAAGTACCCAGGACCTAGTTATAATGAAGGGAAAAGAAGGACCTGAGCCTTTTTGTAGGTTGCAAGTCCCATTGCAAAAGAAAAATACAAAAAATATATAAAATAGTAAAATATCGATTTTATGGTCTAAGAGTTTTGGACCTAAGAAGTGACAAGAAATCCTGATAACCAAATGTAGGAAATTCCACCCTCGATGAGATGAAATTATTGGCTAAGGTAGCCAAAGGTCTTAACCTATTGGTTGATTAAGAGAAACTCGTTGATCTGACAGAAGGCCAGCAAGAGGAGATGCTCAAATTATTGAAAAGTATTGGAGAATATTTGCCCAAAAATGACCAGGAATTGGGATACACATGAAGTGAATTGCAAGGTCAATAATGGGGAAATCTGCCAATCAGGCCAAATTGAGATGATTTCACAATTTTGGGTCTCCCAATGAGATAGGATTACCGGCTATGGTGGATGAAAGCATCAACCTATTGGTTGATTGGGAGCAGCTCGCAGATCTTCTGGAAGGGCAGAAGGAGGAGGTGCTCAAATTATTTGAGAAATATTGGGAAGTGTTCGCCCAGGATTCCTTCAATGAGTTACGCCAGTATCTGATAAATTTGCCAATTATAAAATATCCAAATCTTCGATCAGGAGTTTGATATTTAAACTGATGCTTCATTGATGGCGATCTGCGCCATACTGAGCCAAGTAGATGAACTTGGGGATGAAATCAGGTGGCATATGTGAGCTGGACACCCTCAGCCACTGAGTAGAACTAACCCATAACTGAGCATGAATGCCTTGCGGTCATTTACGCCTGTAAGCAGTTTCTGGTGTATGTCCATGGAACACACTTTAAGGTGTCAATGGACCACTATCTGCTGTGTTGGCTGCACAATCTATGGGAACCAGAAGGACAACTGGACCAATGGGCACTTAAGCTTCAGGCTTATGATTATGAGATAGTCCACCGAGAGGGGGCTTCTCACCAGAACGCAGATGGCTTATCGCGGTTATCAATGGTCCAGTTGGTATACCCGCAGGTGGATGAGCTTTTCCAGAGAATGGTTGAAGGAAGAATTGAGGACGAGCCTTTGAATTCAAGGTGCGCTAGGAAATCAATTCAAAACCAGAGACTGTGGATGGACAAGCATTCAAGATGATTAATGGGAAGCGACCATTATTCCCAAAACCATTGGAAAGAGCAGCAATAGTACAAGCAGCTCACAAGGTTGTCGGGAATGGAGGCCTGAGGAAAACAACTGACCATATTTGCCAGTATTATTACTGAGAATCAATTAACTACGATGTCACAGATCATCTGGCTTGTTGCGTGTAATGCCAGCTGCATAAACCACATAAGAATACAACTGGATACCAACTGGTCCGACCTGGATTTGCATGGCACAATGTGTCCATTGACGTGATGGAACCGCTGGCAATGAGCACAGGAGGAGTCAATTACATCATAGTAGCCATTGACCATCTGATGAGATGGGTCGAAATGAAAGCCCTGACTAGAGTTGATGCTACCAGTACTGTGAGATTCATCCTGGATCAAGTAGTATAGCGGCATGGATGTCCGCATGTCCTACTGAGTGACAATGGGACCAGCTTCACATCTCATGTGATCCTGAGGCTAAATGAAATAATGAGGATCCATGGAGTCGTGTCAGTACCATACCAGCTGGAGACAAATGGACTGGTAGAATGGGTCAATGGGACGCTGGCCGTGACGCTGAGGAAGCTAGTCGCAGGGAGAACTTCATTGTGGGGAACTTGCCTGATTTTGGTAACGTTTGCCTATTAACATTAGTCATCATACAGTGACAGGAAAGACGTCATTTGATTTACTATATGGGAGGAAGGCCGCGTTGCTGCCAATATTATATTTGGTAGTAGAACCTACGTCAGGGATGAGTACTGAACAATAATTGAATTGACTGATGAGTATCCTGATCGATATGCAATCTCAAGCTTTTGTTTGACCTTGAAGAAAAGGATATGAGCGAAATTAATGGATGACAAGAACTGACTGGCATTAGAAGAATATTAAATAGGAGATAGAGTCACCTATTGTGATATGCATTTGTTCAGACAAAGAAAAAAATTGGATTCATTATGGTTGGGTCCATTTGAAGTAATCGCCAAGATGGCGACTGATGCTTACTCCATCAAGAATCTCTTGGATGAGAGAGTAGTAAATTATGTCCATGATAAGTATCTAAAGCGTTGGATCAAAAAAAATAAAAGAGTTCCCAAAGGACCGATGAACCATTAAGTTAGTCATGTCCTGATGATTAGGTCAAGTCTGAAAAAAGGACCTCTAAACCAATCTAGATGGTTAAGTAAAAGAAAGGACTTTTGAACCATAGAAAACTAGTAGGTTTAAGTGCCCAGGACCCAGTTTGGGGGAAAAGATGGACCTCTGAACTAAAACAAGGTCAAGTCACATAAGAAAAAAAAGAGAAGAAAGATAAAAAATTGATAAAAGATAATGGGAAAAAAAGATTTCTAAAATGCATAGATAAAAAAGCCGATATATTTTGGAATTTTTTATTTTTATTGATCATCCTCAGTATGGGGATAATTCCGCCTATGTTGCCTCTTGGGGGAGGGAGGATGGATCGCGGTAGGAAGAAACAGCCCATCAGAATTAATATGCAATCAGACACTTGCAAGGGCGAGACCTACATGAAACCACGTTCATTGAGTGGACACTGAGCCCTGAGAAAATGTGACTAGGGGAAGGGAAATTGAAACTTTGGAAAAAACCAATTGCAAAACTTTGGAGCGGGGAGAAAACAGCAATAGAGAAAGAGGCAATTGGCAAATAACCCTGAGTAATCATGATAAGGCACTGGAGCCAGAAGATTTGTCTTGAGCGCATGCCGATGGGCTTCATCAAGGACACTGGACATGTGAGCCAGCAGTAAAGAATGAATACTCGAGGGGGTTGTTTAATCATGCCCTAATTAATGCCATCAACAGAAGATAGCGATGAGAAGCTCCAGAGAATAGGTAGTTGTGCAGAGAGCGGATTATATCCTGCAAACGATGGCTACAGGCTTCATGGAAGCTAAAGCTGAATGACTGATGGAAGCCAGGCGAGGCTGGAAGCTTCGTTGACCAACTTCAAAGAACTTGGCCAGCAAAGTGAAGAGCATAAGTGGCAGTATCCCAATCCAGAAGGTTGTCCAGATCAGAAGGATTCAACGCTAATGTCAAAGCCTCAGTGACTTGGGCCTGGAGTTCAGTGTAGGGGAGCTCGAAGTGTATGCTGTTCCCAATTGAAAGATCAGAAACCAGTACAGTGGGTTTGTAGAATTGACCGAGTCAGAAGAGGAACTCAAGGAGCAAGTCCAACCTGGCCAAGAACGAACAATCCAGAGCAACTGGCATGATCTCTGGAGTATTGATGATGATTTTGGAGCATCAGCAAAAGGAGCCAAATCCATGAGGGTTTCAAAGTCCAACTCAGGAATTGACTGTAAAGGAAGAGTCAGCTGAGAGTTGTTGAACGAAGGCCAGCTTGGTTTCAGAGGGATTGGTTATCATTTCCAGTAGCTCCACAGAAGGACTAGCCCCCTGTGCCAGACTATGCGTATGAGTCCTGGAAGGACCATAGAAGAGGTTCCGTTGAGCATCACGACTCATCTACTGGAAGAGGCGGAGGACCTGATCAGACAGACTGTTAAGAAGCTGCTGGTAGTGAGATTCTGAACTTGACATATGAGCAGGACTAGAGGGGGGATGTCAGACTTATATAGAAGTTGACATTATGCACTCTATAATTCATTAGGCTCCAATTTTGTGGTATTAATCTCAAAATTAATGAGATAAGCTTTCTGAGGGAAGAATTAATAATGACTTACAGCCAAGAGCTTATGAGTGAAATTACAAGGGCAAATAGAAATATGTATTCTTAATCAAGCCGCGAAATGAACATCAATGGCAAGAGTCTCCTGTCTAGGATGATGAGAGAATCAGGAATGCAAGGACGCTGGACCAAGAATCCTGAATATGACAATGGGTCATATTCCCTGATGGGGGGAAACTGGATTTCAGGACTAATATTGTCATGATTAAATCAATCAGCCCAGCATGACAGAAGGTCGTGGGGACCACGCTCTGAGTAGGCAGTAGCCATGAGGAAGTGGAGGCATGCCATATGCCAAAGGTTGTCCTGAGCAGCGTTGAGTATTGATGAGTGTACTCCACTTGAACCAATGAAGTAATTGACCAGGTGTCCAAAGCGGTGTTCTCATGCCCCGGTCCTTTTCTCGCTCGAAATCTAGGCAAGAGGGGAGATGTGTTGGGATTTTTGCCCATATTCACAGCCTACTAGATTACCTGGTATCACTAGGCGAAAAGTCCCTAAAGTGAAGTGAATCGGAAATTGGTTGACCTGAATTTTGGAGGAATTACGTTCAGGGGATTTAGGGATATTTGCCTGGTCATATCCATTGGGGATCGATCCAGATAAATACCTATTATCTCATTGGGCGGAGTGGCCAATGAAATAGGGGCATCTGATAGTGATTAACTAACAGGTGTACCAATTGGGATTAGTTGGGTTTCATCACCAAAAGATTGGGAATGAATAGTGAGTTGCAAGGCGAATGATCCCAGCTGTAACTAGCAAATCAATCATTTGGTGAAGTGACCTGCCATAATTGGTAAAAAGTCCCATTACCTAAGCAGATCGCTAGCCAATTAAGGTTGGTTCACTTTGATCGAGAGGAAAACGTTAGTGACACGCTTCTGACTCTTTTTGTTTGAGGTCTTGAGGATGTCCAATGACAGAATCCTAGCTAGGATGGGGAAGACCATCGCTGCCAAGATGAGGAAGGTGATTTAATGGCAACAGTTGCCATTTCATTGAAGAGGTGTCAACCAAGGGTTAGACGGCCTAATCACCTACTATATAAATCCTTAGGATTCACTCTAATAAAAAACATTGAAAACCCCCACATTGAAAAACACAGAAATTGTATACCGTCCTTTGGTATTACTAATATTATTAGTAATATTGTCGATTTGGTTATAGTTAGACTATCTGCATCCAGTGTGAAGTTCCATCTCAAGGATATTATTGCAGAAGGCAATAATTGGAAGACTTTCATAGAGAAGAGTAGAGATCTGAGAGGGGATTTAGAGATGAAGGGAACCACAAGCAGGGATAGCTGCCAACTGTGTGTTGGGCTGAAATAGACTGTCATCAGGAGATCTTGACAAAGATCAGATGGACTTAATATAGGGAATGAATCCCCTATGAGTAAGACTTATAAAGTACTTAATCGGAAGTACTGGCTAAAGCCTTGGGCCTGAAAATAGCTCTAACTCAACTACATATTTTAGTCTCCATACTATTATTGGATAATACATTTTATACAATGTGAGGTGCACAAGGAAACTGAGCCTGTGCAGTAAAAAGGCTACTGGGTTGACGACCAATAATCAACCTTTAAGTAAATTTTTACACAAGGGTGAGTAAAAATAAGTATTCTTAATTAAGCTACAAAACAAACATCAACGGCATGAGTCTTCTGTTTAGGATGAGGAGAAAATCAGGAAATCAAGGACGCCAGACCAAGAATCCTGAATATGACAGCGGGTCATATACTCTGATGAGGGGAAAGCTGGATCCCAAACTAATATCATCACAAGTAAATTGATCAGCCTGGCATGACAGAAGGTTGTGAGGACCGCGCTCTGAGAAGGCGGTAGCGAGGAGGAAGAGGAAGAACGCCATACGCCAAAGTCATCCTGAGCATCTTGAGTATTGATGAGTGTACTCTGCTTGAACCAATGAAGTATTCAACAGGTGTCTGAAGCAGTGTTCTCATGCCCCGGTCCTTTTCTTGCTGGAAATCTAGGAAAGAGTGGGGATGTGTTGGAATTTTTGACCATATTCTCAGCCTGCTAGATTACCTGGTATCACTAGGAGGAAAATTCCCTAAGGTGTTTGAATCAGAAATTTTTTGGCATGAGTTTCAGAAGAACTACGTTTGGGGATTTTGGGATATTCACCAGGTTGTATCCGTTGGGGATTGATCTGGATGAATACATAAGATCTCATTGGGCAGAGTGGCCGATGAAATAATGGCGTCTGATAGTGATTAACTATTAGGTGTAATGATTGGGATCAGTCAGGTCTCATCACCTCCTGATTGGGAATGAATAGCGAGTTGCAAGGCGAGTGATGCCACCTACAACTAGCAAATTGATTGGGTGGTGAAGTGACCTGCCATAATGGGTAATAAGTCATATTACCTAAGCCGGTCGCTAGCCAATCATGGTTGGTTCGCTTGGATCAAGAAGTGGAAACATTAGACACGTTTTCTGACTCTTTCCATTTGAGGTCTTAGGAATGTCCAATGATAGAAATCTTATCCAGGATGGGGAAGACCGTCACTGCTGAGATGAGGAAGGGTTATTCAATGGCAACGGCTGCTGTTTCATTAAAGAGGTGTCAACCAAGGGTTAGCCAGCCAAATCCTACTATATAATTCCTTAGGTTTTACTGCAATAAACACATTATTTTCTATGAAATTATTGTAATCTACAGTGATATTATTGATTTGGTGTATAGTTATACTATCAGCATCTATTGTGTCATTCTATCTTAAGGATAATATTGCATAAGGAAATATTTGGAAGACTCTCAGAGAGAAGAGTAAAGATCTGAGCGGGGATCTAGAGATGAAGGAACCACAATTAGGGATAGCTGCAGACTGTGTGTTGGGCTGAGAGAGACTGTCACCTGGATATGTTAACAAAGATTGGGTGGATAAGAGTATAGGGAACAAATAACTATGAGTACGACTTACAGAGTATTTAATTTGAAGTACTGGACAAAGCGTTGGGCTGATTAATAGTTCAATCTCAACTATGGATTATAGTCTCCATACTATTATTTATTTAATACATTTTATACAACGCGACGAAGTGCATGAGGAAATCAAACCTGTGCAGTAAAAAGATTACTGGGTTGACGGCCTTTAGTTAATCCTAATTAAATTTTTACAGATCCCCTCATTTGTTGAGTGATTTTATAGCAAAGCTCAACCTCTATTGATGGCCAAACTGCTTCCTCTAAATGATGTTATTACTGGTATAGTGGCGTGCTTGGAGTCTTATCCCTCTTTACTAATGTATGTCTCCGTATTCAAGAACACCTTTCAAACTGTATGGTATAAAAGAGGCACTGCTATCAGTGGCTTAATTTTATGAACCTAAACTTCTGCAAAGGGATTTAAAGCAGGAATCATCTCTGACCCCTTCAGCCTCTTCTATGGCTGTATCTCTCTGGAACTCAGATGCTGCAGAGCTGCAATTACAAAATACTCCTCCACCATTTGAGCATAGCCAGAAAATATTGGAAGTTATGAGGTAGCGCTCCCCTCCAGCTTTAGGTTCAAAAGCTCAGCTGATGAAGTCAGTTATTACTTTGCCTAGTTCCCCTTTTGCCAAGTGGCCTAATAAGGTAGATAAAGTATCACATCTGTCTAAGCTGCTGCCTCAATCCCCCTCACCCTCAACTCAGGCTGCCCCTCATTCAAAACCTGCAGTCATGAAGCACCCCAAATTGGC
This sequence comes from Massospora cicadina, assembly GCA_022478985.1. Classification (NCBI taxonomy): domain Eukaryota; kingdom Fungi; phylum Entomophthoromycota; class Entomophthoromycetes; order Entomophthorales; family Entomophthoraceae; genus Massospora; species Massospora cicadina. The sequence continues at coordinate 26,693 of JAKSZP010006653.1, read as the reverse complement.
CACTTCTAAGGCAAAAGTCAAAGCTATTACACTTCCAACGCCTCTCCCAAAAGTTGGTACAGCTACGATGCTCCCTTCAAAAGTCAAAAGGGTAGATGAGAGGGACAAAGCCCTCCCCTGTGAGGAGATTAAGCCAGTTTCTCAGCCCCCTCTATGTAACTCATTGAGGTGCATTGACAATCCTTCTGATGACAAGTCTGAAGGGGGTGGTGAAGATGCAGGCTATTATATTTTCGGAGCTCCAATGGAAGTGCAGATTTTTAAATAGGTTGAGGCCTGAAAGAATTGATATAGCCATGATACTATGACGAACCTATTTTCAACGGTTGTTGAGGTTTTCAGAGGTGATCAATACCACTAGTGATGCTGACCAGCTTATTGGGACAGTGATATGATCCACCGAGCAGGTTCATACTCTCCAATAAAAAGACAATTACCCTGATATGGCTCAACACATTGCCACCACTCTCCGTTTGAAGGAGGTCCTCACTCTTCCCCCTACTTTTGGTAGCACAATAACTAAGGTAGAGGTTTTCATTAATAAGGTGCGCATCCTAGCTAACCTTAATATGGTTGCTAAAGTGAACGTGGTCTCATCAAAGCTCATCAACAAAATTAGGTTGGTGCCTGACCTGGACTATTCTTAAGAGTTAGGAACTGCAGGGCCTAACAATACGCAAGCTATTGAAGCCTAATCTTCTCTACCTATATAAATTAGAAAACTCCTACTGGCTGCCTCAGCTGTAGCATTAACCAATAATTCATATGACCTGCTCATTGGTACTCAATTTATGAATGTGTATGACGGAATCATTAATATGAAACAGGAATATCTCTCCATTTTATATTATGAAGTTCTAGTATTTACCAACGATGAGCCTAAGAAGAAGGGATATACATGCGTAGTTGAGTACCCTTCATCCGCCCTCACCCTTACTTATACCACATCGGACTGAAAACACAAAAAACTGCCTGATTCATGGATGCTTCAGAGGGCATTCTATTGTATGCGTCAGAAGAGGTAGTCGTCAAAGAGGGTGAACAAAAGGTGATAGACACCAAGATCACCACGCAAATCCCCCATAACTGCCTCCTACACTTAACAAGCGTTAAATGGAATAAGCCCTTTAGAACCTTGGTATTGCCAGGTATCCTAGACCCAGCTTACCAGCAGCTTATTAATCTCATGCTGTGGAATCTCAATAACAAGGACATGGTTGTAAAGAAGCATCAAGAGATTGGAAAATCCCTGTTGATCCCAATTGAGAACATCTACCAAGTCCATTATATTGGGTCTATGCAAGACATGGGACTACTCACTAGACAAATGATATGTGCTTTTCCCCATGTTCAAATTTTTGAGGATCTAACCTCCACCGAGATTAATAAAGTTCATTATTTACTGGATTTATACGGTGATATTTTCTCCAAATATGATACTGACTATGGACATATGAAGGGCTGGAGCTAACCATTGATGTTGGTGATGCCAAGCCTATTTGATCCAAGCCTTATTGGAAATCAAAAGTTGAGGAGCTTCAGATGAGGATGTGGCTTAAACAATTGGACGCGGGGCTACTGGTACCTTCTCAAAGCCCTTAATCATCTCCACTATTGCTCATAAAAAAGAAGAATGGTGGGCATCAGTTTTCATGGACTTCTGAAAGCTGAATAACCTTACTATGAAGGACAGATATCTATCCCCCCAAATTGACGACGCTCTGGCCCAACTCTCTGGGTTCAAATTCTTTTTTGCCATAGATTTGGTTAGCGGATACTGGCAGATGGACCTTTCTCCAATAGTACAGGAACAGTGTGCACTCATCTGCAGTGAGGGTCTCTTCCAACCTACCCGACTACAACAAGGATTGTGAAATGCGCCTGCAAGTTTTCTGCGAGCCATGGACCATATCTTGCAGGATCTGAAGCTTAGTTGTGTAATAGTCTATCTTGATGATATCACCATCTTCTACCAAACGTTCAATGAGCACCTTTCACATTTAAAGGAAGTTTTCCAATGCTTGAGGGCCTCTCACGTTAATCTGAAGCCCTCCAAATGCACATTATTCCAGAAAAAGTTTGATTTCTGGGCCACGCCATCTCCTCATATGGGATCCAGCCTATCCATGATAATGTTAAAGCAAAATTTATAAAATGCTGGCACCCAAAACCCCAAGCAATATTCAGGTGTTTTTGGAATGAAGGAGTACTACCATCAATTTATCCCCAAATTCACTCAGCTCAGTGAGCCCCTCATACGCCTTTTAGCTAAAAACACCCCTTTCCATTGGGGATCAAAACAACAGGCTGCTTTTGAAATGCTAAAGAAGCTGCTGCAATGATGTCCAATCTTATGCCACCCTGACAATAGTAAATCATTCATGCTGTTTACTGATGCCTCTAACAACGCTGCTGAAGCTATCTTGGCTCAACTGGACGAGTATGGGGTTGATCATCCCGTCTCATATTTCATCAAGTTGCTTTATAAGGCAGAACACAACTATAGCATCGCTGAGAAGGAGTGCCTTGCCATCTTGCTCGCTGTTAAATATTACTGCCTTTTCCTATATGAAACCTCAATTAAAGTGATTGCTGACCACTCCTCACTAAAGTGGTTACAGAGTATGAAAGATCCCACTGGGCGGCTGGCACGCTGGGCTTTGAATCTCCAGAACTATGATATGACCATTGAGCACCGAGCTGTTATGAGCCACATGAATGTCAATGGGTTGACTCAGCTGCCCATCCTTCACTTAGATAATAGTGAAGCAGAGCGGCTACATGACCTCCTAATGACCCAAGATGCTTGGGAGGATGAGGATGAACCTGTCCAGAAGGTGCTAGCTCAACACTCTTATAGCACTAGCGTAGAGGATGGGAAGCTATATAAAAAAGTAGAGTTGAACTGTTTACCCTACCTTCATCTATCTGAGCGATTACCTGTCATCATGGTTTCTCACGCCCTCTTAGGGCATAGCAGAGTACAAAAACCTATGAGTGGGTAAAACAACGCTGCTATTAGGAGGGAATCATGGAGACCAACATCAAAGTCCTGGATGCCTGTCTGACATGCAAAAAGCAATCCAGCTTCAAAACCAAGTATCAATATCAACCTACCACCCCTCAACAGCCTTTCCTTACAATAAGTCTTGATGTGGTTGGCCCTTTACCCCAAACTACAGGTGGAAATTGATACATTTTGGTAGGGATTGATCATTTTACAAAATGTGTTGAGGCTGTGGCTTCCCAGCTAAGATGGCCAAAGTCACTGCCACTTTTCTCCGTCAATATCTTTGCTAAACATGGTTGCCCTCAAGTTTTGCTCTGTGATAATGGCAAAACTTCACCTCCCAAATGGTGAAGATCCTTGCTGCATTCATGGGCATGCAAAATCCCTTTTCTTCTCTCATATAATACCTCAACCAATGTGATTGTGGAAAGAACCAATGGGACCCTAGTCTCTATATTATGGAAAATGGCCACTATAGGCCCCCTTCACTGGGATCTGTATTTACCAAATGCCCTCATGTCCTACTGGATCAAATACCACCAGATCCTTAAGATGTCACCGTTCCATGTTATATATCCATGAACCTGGGTTGCCTGCTCTACTTACCAAAGATGTTTTCTCAGCTAGTATTGATTGAATCAAGCCATGAAGAAGTTGGTGCAGCATATTATCCAGTTACAGTCTAAAGCGATGACTAATTTATCAAAAACTGTCACAAAAGAGGGCAAGCGGCCAATGAGCTCTGGCCACCCTTCCCTTCCTTTTAAGTGGCAGACTTGGTACTCTACTACCACAACTGAATCAAGCTTAGAAAGGAAAATCTCAGGACCATCTGGGAAGGGCCTTTTGTTATCACCTATATGTGAGGAGATGAGCACTCTATCAAATCCTTTGCTTCTTTAGTTACAATTACCTGAGTGCAAGGATAGTTCTTATGACCCTATTCCCCCTACCACTCTTGAAGGGGGTAATGTCAGACAGTTACAAGTATGACGTTTAGAAAAGAGTGGTTCAGAGGTAAGTGATGGAAAAATCGGCATAAAGACCCTGGTCAATTCGCAGTGGAACCCCTCAAATTGGGGTAACCTTTATATAAGAATTGGGCAAGCAAAATGAGCTCAGGTGATTGGATTTCTCTGAATCATTGGCCAAATCTGGGGATCCCTTCTGAGGTCTTTCCCCTTCATACTTCATAGCTAATACAATCAACATCATGGAGACTGTCCCATCTTATAGGGTTGAAGGGGGCCTCGCCAGGTGAAAATATTTTCCCCTCAATTGACTGGGTAAAATATATAAAAACCTTACTTAATGGATCAATATTACCTATCAATGATTGACCATTCCACAAATGTGAGGCAAGTCTTAACCAATCCAATAGGTCAAATTTTAACATTTCCTAAATTAGATTTTACTAAGCATTTCAAACTTTGAGCCTTAACAACTTAAATACTCATTATCAGCTTATTAACAGGGTTCATTTCTTATCTTCTGTGGGAACTAACAAACTTATAAAAATTCTCAACTTTCTTTTTTTAAAATTTATTTATTTTAATGCCTTCAGTGGTTATAATACCAATTTGTTGGAGCTTAAGCCTAAATAGCACCAGCGAGCCTAAAAATCCTAAAATCCGCAGCCCTAATGGATATGAAAAATTTAATGATTATATACAAATTGGCCATAATGGATGTGAATCGCCCTGTAAAACCCTGTAACATGTAAGTTATTGTTAAGCTTTTAATCTTATACAACGTTTCTTGATTATTGTTGTTACACTTTGACTCAATATGATGTTTAGTTGCAACTTTAACTACCAGCTACATCAAATTGGATACTTTAAACAAAACTATAGTAATTTGAGCTAGTTAATTATCAGTTCATTCATGATATTGTCAGATGATATCTTAGCTTATTTAATTTTAAGATAATAAATTAAAATGCTAAATAAAACTAAGTAGGTGACACATCAATATATTTTATAAAGGTGAAGTTGGATTTTATTTATTATAAATCTGATATAGGAACAGCATCAGACACTCATGATACCTAGTCAAAAAATCTTAGAGGATTAAATTTTTGGGGTTAATAGTTGAGTTGAGCTGATAGGTAGTGATAGAATTTATCAAGGACAGCAAATTCATTGTAAACGTGATTGGTCTGCGTCGTTGCATATCAAAACAATATCTAAACACCTAATTAGCTGTATAACTATCATAACTTATAGGAAGTCCAGATATGTACAGTGAAATGTAGAATTTTTATAATTATAATATATTTATTGATCAAGGTAGTAGTTATCAACACAGATTTAGTTAAAAGTTATGACTCCAGCAATGAAATTAAATAATTAAGCTAATAGTGATAGTGTAAATCTGGAAACTAACATCTTAAGTTGGACCATGGGAAGTTCCTTTACAGAGGAAAGAAATAACCTAAGGCAACTGTGGAGCCCTTAGTTCAACCGGGGTACTTTGCCAATACTGTTGATGAGCGTTGATAACTGCTTTAGCCAACAAAAATCCACCTAATTTACCACTTTTCTGCTTCTTTCCTTATAAATAAGATCAAGGGGTCTGTAGGGAGGTAGTTCTAGCTAAAGGCCACCAGCAGGACCCCCACCACCATATGATCCCCACCCTGTCATCCACTACCCCCTTGGTAACTGTAAATTTGACCTCAAAACTTTGGAAAGCATTATCAAGTTAGAAAAACTGGTTTGGGCCCTATAATCTGTGATTCCGGGGCATGGGGCACCAATCTTGGTTAAGAATATGTTCAGAACAAAATTTAATATTTATCAATTGTCAAAATAAAATTTATCAAAAACTAATTACACCAAGCACAAAATATGAGTAGATCTGCTTAAGTTTGTATCACTAATATTACCTCCACCACTGATCCATAAATTACATTGTCAGAGCTTATACACCACTATATGTAAGCTATCTGATGTCCCTCAAACATGGACTACTCTTCAAAAGCATGTCAGCTGGGCCAGTTCAAGCCATCCCCCAATCTCTTCCCCTACCACCAATTATAAAAGGGATTGCCTTTCATATGGTCAGTTATCAGTTCATTCTTTTTTTCAGTACAAGTAAAAACTCAGTTACCAAATACCTTATCTGTGGGCTCGACCAGCTTACTTACAGCCAACATTTTCTCTTTGAGCATTAACAAACATGCCACAATTAGCTTCTTGGGACCAATGATCATTGAGTGGGAAATCTATCCATCAATCCAGCAGTTTGCTGTGTGCTAGATAAAGTTATCAGAAGGTTTACTCCCAATTTGCTTCTCCAATATGCCATATCAGAAGGTCTCCCTGGTCTGCCATATTTAATTTACTTATCACCACTGGTTTGGTGCAGCCTGGTCAAAAAAAAGTTTAAGAATCCTTCTCTTGGAATAGTCATCATCTTCTGTATAACTTGCCTTGCCAACCCACTACTGGTTTGGCGCAAATTGGATTAGATGAGACCTCTCACTCCACCAATTTCATATTTGTCATCTGTTTTTAATGAAAGCTCATCCTCGCAACATGGAGGTGAAGCCCAGTTACCAGATCATATGGAACATCGTTCCTTTTGGCAATTTGCCCCAAGTTGAATTAATGAACTGGTCACCATTCCAATAACTTTTCTGACTCTGCGAGGAAGCTCAAAGCACCCCAATTACCATGAAACAATGCTAAAGCCTATCCCATATTTGAATTGAGCCAATTCAATTTGATCTGTAAAACTGATTCTCATTTTAGTGGGAGAGCATCATTCAAGGAACCCATGGATTTTTAGGTATTAAAGGTTGAACCTGGAAATGCTGAGATAGATACCAAAGGTCAGAAAATGCAAAACCAGGATACTAGTCATCCTCTATGACTCTCCCACCCTTGGGGGGGTTGCCCCAGAAAGACCTGTGGTTGCACCCATTGCAACCATCTGGTTTGCTATGGAGCCATCTTAACGTTACATAATTTTTATTACCATCACAGGAAACTTAGGGCGTCCCTCCTTTGAGTAATTATGGATACTATGCCATTGCATCTACAATTAACTTGGTTGTCACACATGAAGATTGAAAGCCCAGTTTTAATCAGTTAGCAGGATCCATGACAGATAGACCCCTATGTATGACTTCCTGATAAGACAAGATAAGTATCCCATATTTAAAACGCAACCTTTTCAAAAGTATGGTTGATTACAAAAGCTTGTCTTATTAGTTCAAAGCCTTTATATTAAGTAACAGATACATACTAAAACATTGAATTTTGTCTAAACCCAATTTCAGAGACGCTAGATAATAATAAAGCAGCTGCTACAATTTTAGATTTATGGCATTTGATATTTATTACATATCGGTATACTATCTGTAACTGTAAGGCGCTCAGCCACAGATATCATGATGGGCTAGGCCTTGCACCCCTTCAGGACTTAGAGGGGCACCAACCCAGGGCCTTGCCACACACCAAGATTACTAATCTAGGGCAAATCTAAATGAGAAATGGGTAGCTGCTGTCCCTCCTTTTTTTAGTACTAGATGGTCCCAACCCAAGGGGGGATTCATCGATGTTTATTGAATTACGCCTGGGCTCCTAAGAGCCTGAGGCGAGGGAAGGGGAGGGAGGAGGCATCGAGAAAGGGAGGGGGGTTTGCACGCCAGAGCCGTGCTGCAGTGACAACTGAGTGGGGGAGGGTTGGCGACATAGTGCAGACCTTCAGGGCCATCTCAAAGTGTACCTGAAAGTGGGTGATCATGTGTGGAAGGGTCCACACCTGCTGGTCAAAGGCAGCACGAAGGAAGGAGTTATGGATGGTCCAGATGGCTGTGGCATAGGCGAGGACACGGAGGGGTCGGTGGCAACCAGGCAGTGTCTGCTCGAACATGAGGTCTTGCACAGGGTGTCCAGACCAGGGCTGAGCATGGAGGAGCGCGCGGGCCTTTAGCCAAAATGCGGCGACACCTGGACAGGTGAAAAAACGATGGAGGTGGGAGTCAATAGGCTCCACACAGCAAGGGCAGCTTCGGTGCTGGAAGGTAGGACCAGTCCGGTCCCCTGTCCTGTATGAACAGTGGAGCACCCTCCATAAGGTGTTGGACACCTTTGCTGACAGGATGGGGTGATAGACGTCCTTCCACAATTCCTTAAGGTCAAATCTCACGGAGGGAGGGAGGAGCTCAAGGAGTCTTGGGCGGATGGGAGGACGATCTTGGGGGTTGAGGCGAGTTGTGACAACTTGTCCATTGTGCACAATTGCATGGCGATGGGGGCTGAGGCCAGGGCCTTCCCTTCTGTATGGGAAGGCATGGTGGATCCGCGCGCCTACTCGTTTCAGGGCAAGGAGAGCCTGGTTCCAGTAGGGGGATGAGGATGGTTTTAGGCGATGGCCTGGGTGGTTTGTGATCCACTCCCCTAATGAGGTCAGAGATGCTCTAGGAAGACCCAGAGCTGCTGACACTGACTGGCGGAGGGCGGGCGCCCATTGGGGATGGGGGTCGCGTCCCAGCAGACAATCGGCCATAGGAACTTCAGGAAGATTGTGGTGGCGTGGGATCGCGTGTCCAGAAGCCCTAGGCCCCCTTCATTGCAGGGTCAGGCATTGGTTGAGAGGGCCATTGATGGATGGTTTGAGCCCCAGATCCAACAGCGGAGGAGTACATTGAGCCGCGTATAAAAGGCATCTGTGAATGGGCAGACGTGCGCTAGGAACCAGACTTTGGAGAGGAGGAACACATTGGCCATCAGAGCTCGACCCTGGGGGTGATGTGCCGCCCGTTCCAGCTGGCAATCCTGAAGTTAACTGCTGCAAGGAGCAAGTCCTCATTGTCTTTTAGCGCAACTCCTTGTTGGTTGGTGAGAACGCCCAGGTGACGGAAGGTACCGCGCTCAGGTTCAATACCAAATGGTGGGGGGAAGGTGGGGGAGCCGACCTGTACAACTGTTGTCTTGGAGGTGTTGACCATGGCGTTGGACGCCTTGGTGTACCTCTCAATGATCACAGCTGCTGTCCCTCCTTGATTATCCCACTCAACCCCAAACCAACTTAAAATCTAATCATTATTACGGAGTCTGCAGAACATTATATGAAGAAGCTCAAACAGCTCCATTTAGATATAAAAGTTTTTTCAAAAAACAGCACAAGAAGTATAATTCACCCTCAAACAGGTGGCTCAACCATTAGCCACTTTGATATAAAAATAGTATGTCCAGGACAAGCACAGGTGAAAGTAACAAAACAAGTTGCAGATGAGAATTTAGTTTAACATAAAAATTAAGTGAGGATCAATCCATCATCAAATTCTGAAGTGTCAAAGCATAAAAATTGGACATTCAAAATTTACCAAAAATGTTAAACAATAGTACAGGAATATTGACCAATAAAAGTATAGTTAAAAGCAATAAAAATTTTAAATTCAAACTCTATTTAATCAGATTTGCGCATAAAAAACCCATAATAGTAGTAATTGGGAATAGTGTTCTAATGACCTACCACGCTACTCAGTCTGAGTCCTTACCCCAAATGCCCAGCTATAAAACCTAACACACTTCTAGTAATAGGGTTGGGCTTTTTAGTAGCTACAATATCTTACCTAAAAAGTTTTTTATATTAAAATTTTTTATACTATTTTGTCCCTTGAAATAATAATTTCAGGCCTATAGAGGGGCCTTCATTTTTTCTTAAGTTGTGGTAAGGGTGAAAGCCAAAAAATCATCTGCAAGGTTCTAAGGAGGTTAGAGTGCAGAATCACACAAAGCCCATCAAACTTTCCACATCACACCAATAAAAAAATTCAATTTCTAACCACAAATATATTTGTAATACAGTTAAAGATATGTGGTGTTTGTTGATCCTAGTGTGGGTGCTTATGCATCCCATTCTGGAGCTTAGTCTTCTCCTGGCACTTTGTTATACAAAAAAGTAACTAACCTTACATTACTTCAGTCATGTGTTTCCAAATCCTTAGGGTTTGGTGACAAAAATTTGATTAACATATCTTTGTTGGCTCATTTCAAACTCTTATGACATATAAGTCAAAGTTAACTGTTGACGGCATCATATAGTTTTCCCCACAGAGCACCACTTCTAGTGACGCTTAGGAGGTCAAACTAAGTAAGCGTTAATTTAGTGGAACCCTTATTAACAACTGTAATCCTGGAACTGCAAATTACTTTAACTTTAGACCTCATTAGATACTTTATATGTAGTCAAGTGCACGCTAAAATCTCTGTTGCTGATGAAAAGCTAGTGAATAACATTATAATATCACTATGTAAGGTGATAATGATGGTAATTGCTGCAGAGCCAGAAGTTTTACCCTACCTTAGTTCAGCATAGAAACAGATTTGAAAAGAGTACACTGTGAGCCCCAATTATGTGGATATACTTAAAGTCTGCCCCTTGTCTGACCATTCATATCACAGTTAGTTCCTTTGTTCTTTCATGAGAAGCTGCAATGCCATCACAGTTTTTGAGCAGGAAAAGTAAAAACAATAAATATGATGTATTTATGGAATCTGGACCAAGTGTGTTTCTCAAGGAATTAAATAATTTTGGTCGCGCTTATTGCTTCTTCACTGTACAGATTACTGTGAGAATTAAAGTTATCAATAAACGCCTTGGTGGAAACTGGAGCCTACTAATATTCTTTAATTAATCTGCAAGTTTTTTAGACTTGGGCATGGAAGTTACTATAGCTTTACTTATCATGGATGTTCCATGTGTTCCCATGATCACGCTCATCCTTTGTAAGCCAATCCAGTTAATAGCACACACCCTTTAGTTTGTGTCTAACTTAGCAGAAATCCCATAATTGTTAGCTCTATGATCCTAAGGTTTGTTAGTGGAGTTGCCTATATGTGAATATTGACATGGGAAAAAACCATGTTGGCTTTTACTTTAGATTCTTAATCAGAAAAATACTCTTCTATCCATCTTGGCAGCTGTTACTGAAGTTGTGGAAATGGTAAATTGACATCAACTGCCGTTAAGTCTGACCTACTTAATCTGCCACAGTTTCTGGAGCCCTATGTAATCTTTATTGTGTGGAGGGTGTCGATTATCTACTAACCACTTGTGTTTGATCTATATATTTCCAGTTAAAAGTTGACCTATCAAAATCAACTTCTGTTGTATTTATCAAAAAGTTGATATGAATGGACGATAAGCTATACATTCTAGTGGATCAGAAAATTAGAGTTAAGACAAGCCTCAAGATTGAGTGTAAAATTATACTGATATTAAGTGAATTTATCAAAGTACCAATAGTTTGATGAATTGAGGGAATTATGCTAATTTCTGAAAATAGATGAAAGCTCCTAAAAGGGAATGAATAGCAGATTACTAAGCAGAAGGGTGTAATAAACCTAGAATATTGAGATAAAAGTTGAGCGGAAGAATGAGAGGGAGAGGTTTTTATTAGTCTGCAGATAAGATCTGTGATGATTATATTATAATATAGTGTGTTGATTGGGGAGATTGCTCTATATATTTATCTATTAGTTTTTATTAAGAGTCAGTGATCTACATGTCATCTGATTCCGTTGCTCAGTGGCTAGTACCCTGTGCAGATAAGTTTTGCGGATATAACCTGTTACGCCAAAAGATTAAAGTGGTTCTCACTACAGGGACCAATGGTCAAGTGTAGCATATTGGCACTAGGTCATCATGGCGATCTCCCGCTCATTACGCCAAAACTGATTGGATTTCATGCTCAATATGTCATGGAAGATAGGGAAACATCTAGTGAAGAACCCACTCTTTTCACGGTGACATAGCAAGGTGATGAGGGTACTATGATTGAATTGCAGTTAAGCACTTGTCCTGTATTGAAGGTGGATCAACAGGGCCAGTCTATGAATGTGACCCCTCAGCAGCTGCGGATGAAATTATAAATGACTTTTCTGAGGGTATCAACTTTAATAAAATGAGGCAGGAGAACATGCTTTGAGTTTATTTTATAGCCAATGGGACCAAGAAACTCACTATGCATTGTATATGTCTTATCTCGATGTGACCACCATGGGGCTGGCTCACTGCTTAAGCACCCAAGGAACTGAGGAATACTTGGTTGTGTATGTACAGCCCTTTATCTGCCAGCTACTGCATGTGCTGGACCGCCATAATTTTGAGATTAGGGACGTCATGTGAGTTATTCAAGCGCAGTAGCACAATACTCACCTTTTACTCAACTGCCTTGATCACTCTTTCTCAGAGGTTCAGTGAGTACTTGTTCATGTGGACAACCATGGAGTGGACGTCCGTTGTCACTTAAAAAATTGGTTCTGCAGTTAAATCAGGAGTTACCCTGAGTGATAAGGGAATTCTTAGACTGTAACAGCTTATCAGCGGATTGGATTTGGGATGTCACCACGTTGGGAAGCAACACCGAGTGGTTCATGATGGACCTGGAAGAATGGGCTGAAGCAATTGAAGCAGCGATGGCTCAGATTAGAGATAGGGTTACCCTGACTGAGCGGCAGATAACGGTTCACGTTGACTCTGTGGCAGCTGAATTCAGTCAACTCTGCATTGTGTGGAGTAACTAGTGGACAGATGACCATACAACCAGCTCTTTTTTGGCGTACTCAGAATATCATCAGCTGCTTGTTTAAATTACTCATTTGGAAAGTGGTAGTAAGGCGGATAAGAGCCAAGCCATTACCCTTCCGTTCATTGAGATGGTGGAATTTTGTAAATTCAAGTGAATTCGGATACCCTTTGATGAGCCAAAGAAAAACTAGTGCGAGAACAAGCCACCCTCATTAATCAAGTAGAGGAAGAAAACCAACAAGCGCATGACAGTGGATGGAATAACTAAAGGATGGAGGGCACACTAGAGGACGTTTTATTATGGCTTCATAAGATGAAGTGAACACTGGACACTGAGCGGGAATTCTGCCACGAATTGCAAAGTCAGTTTGAGGAGCTTCAACTGGAGGTTCAAGAAGACCAGTGTCAGTGCTACTCGGTTAAAGCTGATAAAATGATTGATGAACATTTTGCTGAACAGCTTGGTAAATGAGGAAAAGCAATCAGCCAACGGCGAGTCAGGAAAATAATTCTATGGATCAAGCAAGCAAGTATCCCTTGGGGTCATGGTAGTCCCTCCTCACAATCCTACTTCTTCCCAGTCCACTTTGGATTCACATCCATCCATGCAACCCTACGCTAGTTCACAAAGTGATGTTTCCCTCAGACATTCAGAGCTTGTTTTAGCTATTACTTGCACCTGGAGTCCAGAGCAAGGTGAATTTGTTCAAATTGAGATGTTACAGCCCTTCAGTCATGATGGGAACATGTATGGATATTCTAAATGGTTCAAATTTGCCGTAGAAGGAGCATTGGATTGGCAGAAAGTGATACTATTGCTTTTCTCTTTGGACATGGAGTGCGCTGAACAGTTCACCTGTTACCTCCAAAAATAGTTCCATATCTTATCAAGAGGTAAAGGAGACTGTGCTCCATCTTTTTGGGGGTGCGGCTAAGATGGCACAGCTCAAGGCCGACTTTCTGATCATACAGTTTCATAAGAACGAGTCCCTGGTGTAGTTCACAGAGCAATTCACAGCTGAAGCTAATGTGTTAATAGGAGACAATATTTTAAACACTGAGGATGTAGTCATAGCCAAGATGGCGGCAGTCAAACCAATCCATGAACTGCATAATGCTAAGTCTCACATACTGGATGAACAAGCGGGGCTCCTTCAGGCACTTACCATTTTGCACCATTTTTATGCCACATTCAGTGCTCTCAAGGTGGAGCGGAAGGCCCCTTCTATCGCTGCGGTATACTCCTTGGGATATGGACAGCATCAACCCAGTTATAAGCCGTTGGGATATTAGTCCACCTTTTATGTTAGCATATCATTTTAGCCCTCCTTACACTCAGCCGCCCCATCCCTGGCCTAACTTCAATACTTCAGTTTACTTTCAACATGACCTTTTAGGTTCAAACTATAAATGAGAGCTATTTATGAATGCTTGCTTCTCGTGCAGACAAAAAGGGCATTATGCAGCTAATTTCCCAGGCAGCCATAAGGTGTATGCGGTGCTATCTGTTATGATCAAGCAGGGAAAAGCTCGAGCAAAGTAGAGATGGGACGCTCTACCTCCACTAACATGAATTTAATTGTCCCTAACGGTTCCCATGAGTCACTTTGCGTTGGGCTCAGGACCCAGCCTGATGATTTATTATACCAACAACTTCTGGCGGATACCTCAGCCTTCATTCAATAGAGTGACTATCTCCCTTCAGGCTCAGAGTTCCGCCGTGATGTGTAAAAGCCATATGCATTGCAAATCCTATAACAAAACGGTACAAGTGATGCTGGACCCTCAACGGACGTCACCTCCCTAGTGGGGGTTGGTGTAACCATTCTAGTAGAAAAGATTGCTCAGGAGCATCCTCATGTCAGTGTGGGTATATCCTCTTTACCTGGTAGCAAAAAGCCCTTGGACGTTCACATAAACACAAATGGTTCTTCTTATTTGGGTGTGACTACTGTGATATTTTTGTTCAAAACACAAAAATCCGAGCTATTATATATACTAGTGCCCCAGTTAAAAGTAATCTTTACCAAGCTCTTGGCTAAGCTTCCACTGAAACCTAATGTGGATCATAGAGTAGTGTATGGGACTGTGGGGCACAAAGTACTGTGTCTGAGGGAGCTTACAGCGCATTACCTTTGCGATTTGGTTCAGTTAGGGCTTCCACTACAGTGGTGGTTTTGACAAATTAATAACTATAATATGCTGATCAGTGCTGCATTCATATGGCGATTTGGAGCTATGGCCAATATGGCGGAAGAAACCATTAGTATATTGAGACAACATATTCCCATTTACATTACCTCTAGTGGAATACCAAAGGACCAATTCCAGTCTCAGTCAGATCAATTTGGAGTATAGTGATGGGGTGATTACTGTTTAATGTCATGAATGAAGTGGAGGGCCAGAGCCCTTCCCAACTAAATCTACAAGTACAAAGGTATTCTGCTACGAGCTGTGAGCACTTTGAGCATACCTTCTGGGCGTCAGGTCATAATATAGACTGAGCTTAAAATAGAAGTCCATGAAGGGCTTTACAGGGAATTTTTGGAGCCATACCAACAATCATGGCTTGAACCTCATGTGGCTCTGAGGCTACTGTTACCAAGAAATGTGGAAGTAAAGGTATTGCTAGCGAACCTTCATAAGGAGTCATTGATGATCCAAAGAAACCAAGTGGTGGCTTATTAACATTTGGTTTATAGATGAAACTCACCATATTCATTACTTCAGATTGTGGGAGGACCTCAGCCTACTGGTAGATCCAGCATTTGGCATAATGGCAGTGGTTTCACGGGAAGTTGTAAACAAATTGTCAAAGGAACAGAAAGATAAGGCGTTAGCTTTATTTGAATAATACCAAGATATTTTTGCCTTTGATGATCACGATTTGGGGTGCGCCCAAGGGGTGGTGCATTGGGTAGATACGGGAGATCACCCTCCCATTTGATCATGGCCTATTTGGCGCTAAAGACGGCAGAAATAGTTGTCTCCAATGAGGTAGACAAATTGATTGAACAAGGGATGTTAGAGCTGTCAAAGAGTCTGTAGGCCATCGCCAGTGCTTATTGTTGAGAAAAAATATGGCACAAACTAGGTGGTAATTGACTATCAAAAAGCTCAATAGCGTTATGAAGAAAGATTACTACCCCCTTCTGCAGATTATTGAAGCGTTAGATTGACTTGGAGGGGCTAATTATTTTTCTGCCATGGAAATGATATTGAATTACGGGAAGATCAAACTGTTAGTGGAAGAACACAAGAAATGCGCTATAATCACTTTGAAGAGGCTATTTCAGCCTACACGTATGTCACAGCGTTTATGCAACGCCCTGGCTATGTTCCAGCGTGCTATGGATACGATTTTAGGTGATTTGAAGCTGTCCTGAGTTTTAGGTTACCTCAATCATATCAACATGTTCTTGCAAACGTTCACAGAGAATCTTGATCACCTGGAGCAAGTGTTCCGCCAACTTCTAAATGCTAATATCAAGATCAAGACTCAGAAGTGTCATTTTCTAAAGAGCAACTAAAATACCTTGGATTCGTGGTGGACTCAAAGGAGCTTAAGCCACAGCTGGCAAAGGTGGAGACTATAGGCAAGATAACCTGGCCAAGTAATAAATGAGATATCTAATGTTTTGGGGATGTTCAGGTACTACCATCAGTTTATTCCTAACTTCAGTTTTATTGGGGAACCGCTCTTTGAGTTGTTGAAGAAAAATGCCACTTTTGACTGGATGGAACAATTCTAAAACACTTTTGACGTTTTATGGACCGCGTTAACAAGCATGCCATTTTGCAATACTCCAACTTTGAAAAACAATCATAGTACAGATGGACTCATCACTTTCTACTGTAGGGGTAGTATTATCTCAGAAGGACGATGACGGCGTAGAGCAGCCTGTCACATTTTGTAGCTGTAGCTTAAACTGTCATGAACGGTTTTATCATGACTTAGTGGGAGTGCTTAGCAGCGAATTTGCATATAAGCAGCTTTGATTATATCTCCACAGGGTGAAATCCCAAGTGGTAATGGATCATGCCTTCTTGCGCTGGCTAAAAAATCTCTGTGAACCTGAAGGATGGCTCACGGAATAGGCATTAAAGCTCCAAGCATATGATTTCACAAATGTACACCAGCTGGGAGCGAAACTCTAAATTGCAGATTGTCTTGCATGGCTACCAACGCTCGCTGTTAAGGCGGATTTGGCTGACATTATGTAAGAAAAATGGTGGTGGGCAAATACCATGATGAGCCGCTGCAACTGATCAAAGTGTTAGATGGGCTTAAACAGGACACCTTCTTACGCAATGGGGAACTATATAGTTGGGTTGGGGAATTGATGCTGAGTTTCCTTAAACCCTCTGCTAGACCAGAAATTATTATGGATGCACATTGGGCGGTAGGGCACGGTAGATTGCAGAAAATGATAGAGTTTTTTTTGACTCTTCTACTATTGGAAGAGCACTCATTGTGACATGCTGAAGATGGTTAGCTGTTGTCATCAGTGTCAAATGGAGAAACCTTTCCACAAGAAGACCACATACCAGCATGTTAAGCCCTGGTTCTCCTATAAACCGTTTCTCTTGATGTGGTAAGGACTTTGCCCACTGGAACAAACTGATCAAAGTACATAATTGTAGTAATTGATCATCTGACGAGATGGGTGGAATCCAGGGCGATTTATCATTTGGGTGTGGTCACCACCACCAAGTCATTATGGTGTGTGTCATACAGCGACATGGCTGTCTGCAGTTTATCTTAAAAGACAATAAAAAATTCATTTTGCATATCCTGCCTAAGTTGAACAAACTGATAGCAATCCGTGGGTTCTAGACTACACCCTTTCATCCAGAATCCAGTGGAATGGTGTAATGGGTCACCAAAACATTTGTAAACATATTCTGCAAGCCTGTGAAAGATTGACCCTCTGAATAAAGTACCTTTTTACCCACAGTTGCCTTTGTGTATGGTATCAGCTACCATTTGGCCACTGGCAAGAGCTCTTTTCAGCTGTTAAATTGCAGATATCTGGATTTACCTGCCCTGCTTTTCTCTTGCATGGAAGATACTTGCGGAGTGAAACCGCAGCACTATTTGACCAATTTAATGGAGACATTGATCTAACTATAAATGGAAGCATACTCTACCAGTTTGGATAAGAAGATTTGTGATCAAGCAGCTGATCAGATTAGACGTAGTAGACTCCCGCAGTTTGCTGTAGGAGATCATGTCTTGTTCCACGACCAACATGGATTTGGACGTAATAACAAGCTCACTAACATTTGTACTGGGCCATTTGAAATAATTGAGAAGACTGGTATCAATTCCTACACCATTAGGAACCTGCAGGTGGTCGGATTACCAACCAAGTTCATGTGAAGTTACTTTGAGAATATAAGCAATTGGGGCGTATTGTCCAGTCAAAGGAGGGGGGAGGGTAATGTTAAAAAGTCGATATGGCTGGACAATAAGCTATATATTATGGCAGATTGGAAACTAGAGTCAAAGCGAGCCTCAAGGTTGAGTGGAAAGGTATACAGATATGAAGAGAATCGATTAAAGTATCGATAGTTTAACAGATTGAAGGATATCACAGAAACCTCAAGATAGACAAAATCTCCTAAAAGGGAACAAATAAGAGATTACTAAGCAGAAGGGTGGAATTGACTTAGAATAACAAGATAAGAGTAGAGCGTAAGAATAATAGGGAGAGGTTTTTTAGTAGTCCACAGATAAGTTCTGCGTTGATTATATTATAATAAAAAGTGTTGATTGGGGAAAAAGCTCCATAGATATATCTATTGGTTTTTATTAAGAGTCAACGATCTGCATATCATCTGACTCCGTTGCTCAGTGGCTAATACCTTGTGCAAATAGGATTGGCGGATTTAAACCGTTACACTAAAGATTAACAGTATCTTTACAAGATGAAGTAGGATCAAAATTCAAAATCATGTATAGACGACATGTTGGTGAAAGAATGGATAATTATGAAGACCTCCCTAACTCATCTTAAGTAGTTTTTGACTAGAAACCTTATGGCTCACTGCGACTTTTGTAAATTATGGGCACCTGAATAATGTTATGTTTTTGATCCATACCCTCTACCCTCAAGGCTGCTATTTCTCAAGCAATCTATAGTTCAAAGGTCTTCTCAAGACTTAACTTGCAAAAGTTTCTCATCAGTTGTGGGTAAAGTTTGACCAGTAATGGCTGACAGCATATCTCGACTTGGCATAATTTGACACTTCAAAGTCAAGTCCTTATATTTAATACGCTTAAGCTGTTTACCAGCATCTAATTGACAAATCTTTATAGGGATCATAGGTTCACTTGTCCGGTAGCAAGCGTTGTTGACATCTTATTTTTATCACCCAATGTGGATCAACGCACCTAGGATCTAGTGGATGTGGTTGCAGCCCTGCATCAGGCCAAGCTATATGCCAAACCCTTTATTTGTGAACTTTATAAAAATAAGGTTTAGTTCCAGAGTAATAATTTACTGAAAGATGGTCATGCTAATTAACCTTTTAAACTGGATGCCATTCACACTTGGACCACCTCTGTGATGCTTAATAATATGCACATCTTTCTCATATCAGCATTTTTTATGAAAAGTCCTATAGATATTAAAAAAGCTCAACTCACCCTTACATTCTTAAACTGAAAGAAAGGCACCAATTATCTGGACCCTTGAATGTCAACAAGTTTTTTGCTTTATAGTATGTTTCACAACTACTCACATACTTTGTCTTACTGACAAAGATAAGCCCTTTATTATGGCTTGTGTCACCTCTGGCAATGCCTTTGGCGTTGTTTTATTACAGAAGAATGATAAGCGGGAAAGCCAAATGGCTTGCTTTAATAGAAAATAAAGCATTTCTGAGCATTCCTGGGTAGTTTATGTTGAAGAGTTGGATGCCAAAACCTAGTCCTCAATAAATTGATGCTACATTTTACAGGTTGTCAATAACATCTTAGTTTTTTAAATAACCATAAATCACTCACCTGCTACATAAACCACAGGAGTTAGCACACAGGTTAGATAGGACTCACCAGGATCCCCTCAGCTTTAAATCAAATATGAGTTGGTTAAAGGGAACACCCACATCTTGCTAGATATCCTTGGTCATAAAACATTAATGGGTTCTTGATTCTTTTGAGGATCTTGAGTTAGTCACTATGATTCCCTTTGAGAACATAGTGGTACTGCCACCACCAGCTATTGCTGTGGTAGCTCCTCATTCTGCATCCCAAAGCCAAATTCCATGTTCTAAGATTACGAGATATCCTTGACAAACCTTAAGAACATATTAGTGAAGCTAGCTCTTCCATTATAATACCAAGATCACCTGAAGCCAAAAAACTCATTAATGCTTTTTTGGCATCCCAAATTTCAGACGCTGAAGAGCTCAACACCATGTCCAAAGTTGACGCTAGCAAGGCCACATTCAGAAGGTTTCTTCAATCAGATAGGGTAATTTACTTCCGTGCTCAAGTGAGGGTTCCTTATAACTCTGTTTTCCCGCATCATAAGGAAAGTTCATGGTTCTCCAACATGGGACATCCTGGTGTGAATAGGTGTATCAGTATACTTTAATGCTAGTATGACTCTATGGGACTCACAAAAGACATTCCTAAATGGGTAGAACAATGTTTAGCTTGCAGCTAATCCAAATCTGACAGGACATGACTAATTTTTTTACTGCTACAGCAAGTGGAAGGCCCACGGGTTTCATTATATTAGAATATATTGTGACTTTAAAAAATGAAGGATTTGACACTATCATGATGGTGGTGAATAGATTAGCTAAATTATCATGTTCACTACCTGTTTAACCACAATGTCATCTGAGAATATGCCACCGCTCTTTGTTACTCACGTCTTTCCATATCTGGTGTCCCACAGGAGATAGTTAATGAGTGTGGACCTTAATTCACATAAAAAAGCTTTAGGAGGCTATTTGTGGTAGTTTGGTCATTAAGCCTTTTAGGTCATCAGCCTAGAAAACACCAGTCGGATGGGAAAACTGAGAAGACAAATTAGTCTGTTAAGCAATATCTTTGATGCTATACCTTAATGGCTCAAGACATAAGGGCCGCTGATTTCCACTAGCACAATCTATATATAGCAACAACCTTCATTAATACACAGGAATATCTCCTATGTACGCCAATTTATGGTACAACCCCACTTTCATCATTGATTCCCCAGCACGTATAGTGTGATTCCAGCTGCAGAAGATTTTCCTCCCACAACTAAAATGTACATCAACAAGTCCAGAAACAGGTGACAAAATAGCTAACGATGCCAAGTGCTCTGCAAATAAAACTACCACGTGGCTCCTGACTATCAAGATTTTATAATATAAATATGTTATATTTTAAGACCTCCACTTTAAAGACTTATGTCAGAAATTAACGTGTAAATAAGTTAATTCTTTTCCGTCAGAAATTGCTGTCTTTTAGTTATTCTATTTATAGTTACCATCATGTTCTAACATACACACACGTCTTTCCATGAATCCTCACTTTCCACACTCAAGAGGACAGAAACTGGAAAGTTTAGAGCCCATCATGGTGGATGGTGCACCAAATTTGAAGTATAAAATTCCTTCTGAATAGAAACAGGTAAAGGTGGCCTTTACTACTTAGTGTCAAGGAAAGGATACACAGCATATGAGATCATCTGGGTCCTCTTTAAGACAGTACCAATTGTTGCAAGCTTATTGCAGATTTTGATAGGAAAACATCAAAGAACCATTGATACCTCCAACCAAGACTACCACCTTTGCTTAATCAAAAGGATGACCCTACAGAGAAAACTATGCCCTATCAAAGGCCCAAGAGGAGGAGTGGACCCTTTTTATATAGGAAATGGTATTATATGGCCCTTGGCTGCAGCTATCAAGCTATATAGGGCCTTGCACCCCTTTGAGACTAAGAAGGGTATTAGCCTCAAGGCTTTGCTAATAACCAAAATCACTGATCTAGGACAAAACCTAGATGAGATATGGGTAGCTGCTGTTGCTCATTGAATTCCATTCAACCCTCACAACCAGCTCATATATTCAAACTCGTCATTTTACTAAGTTTTCTGAAAATCATATGCAGAAGATCCAACAATTCTGAAAAGTAAGTGAGAAAATAAATTTTGCAACAAGTGCGATTACTCCTCAAACAGGTAACTTAACCAAAACCCTCCTTTGATTTAAAAAATTTGAACCTTGGGGTAACCCTGATTGAACATAATCTACAATGGAATTTCAGATAGCAAATGCTCAATGGAAAGAGCAGTAAATGGGGATCAATTTTATAAATTATATGCTGAAGTTTTTTATTTGAGGTGGGCTGACCTGGGGATGATACTGCACTGATTAAGGGGAAATCAAATGAATGTAGAAAGGAGGATAAAGCCCAGAAAACCTCCATGCGCGGCGTATGATAGGGTTAGGAACTTTATGGACCGCTTTTGCTATTTGCTATCTCAGTTCGAGGCATTGGTGCACAAAAACACCGCAGTCATAATCATCTCCTACCCAAAGTTCATCGACCAGGATCAAACTTGGGGAGGCAGTGGTAGAGGGTCCATATTCTAACACTGGGGTATCCTCTTCTCATATGCTAAAGTTTTCAAAACAAATTTCGACATTAAACATGTGATGGATTGGGGACAGCCTGATCTGCACATTAACCACGTGAATATTGGTTCAAATTTGCGCATGAATTTGGAGGTAGAATTGAGAAAATGGGACCAATTAGGAAAACTAGTAGAAATGGGGATCGTAGGTAAGGATTCAGGGGATCCAGGAATAAGGACTAATCCAGTGTATTGAATGGCCAGTATCCCAAATCCTCTATATGATCATCATGTGGGATATGGGACTTTCCCAAGCCACAATTTGGATGTCGCTCAAGAGCCAAGTTTATGGTTTTAGCAATACTTTAGACTATCAGAAATACTTTAAAATAAGGAAATGACAACTGAAAATACAGTTTCATTTTCTCAATAAGAAAACTACAAATAAAAATCATATTTGCTTGATTAATTTTTATCTATTTTATTACCAAAAAAGAGGAAGTATAGTCAGAACACCAAAACAATGAGCTCAGCAAGTGAGCTAGGCAAGGAATTGGCCTCGTTTGTGGCACTAACCTGGGGTCAGGCCATACTGCTCGCATGCATCATTGCTGTAACCTTAGTTTGTGAATACGTTGCAAATTTTGGAAATGACGCATGGATGAGAGGGTGGTTCTCCATGGGATTATCAGTCATGTGGTTGGTGACATAGCTGGTGCTGCCCAACTCATTTGTCACGTATTGGCAAGAACCTGTGCGTTACATAAAAAACTCAAATACCTTCCTTTCTGACTTGTGGGGGCTTTGGGAAAAAGCGGTGGTTACCAATGGAGAGGAATGGAACTGAAATTTTTTGACCATAATTATGGTGGAATTCTCATTGGCGTTTTTGCTGTGCGAAATAGTACAATTGTGGGGGGCAACCACTCAACAAACTATAATGATCTACTGAAACCTAAATCTCCCACCGGCCAGGTGGCATTATTCATGAAGGCGTTGGATAAATTTCATCAGGTAATAGCACGGATCTGCTTCCAGGCACGGTTGGCACAGGCAATGGGGGGTATCTCCTCTTGTGCTCCAAATTGCCCAGGTGGTGGTTGAATTACCTCCAGAGTTGGAGGGGTTGTTCCAAGAACTCATCGAGGAACAGGATAGTTTTAAAATTTGATGGAGGAATGTGTGGAGTTGGTTAACTTGGGTGGCATGTCCGGATGAAGCCAAAAATGAAACTTGGTCAGCACCATTAACATTCAGCCAGGGTCGCAGCTCTGTAAAGGAGTATGCACAGGTCTTCTGTCCGCTGGCAAAGGCAGCACAGGTTACAGATTCTTAGTCTTCATGAATGTTCTGCCATAGTTTGCAGCCGAATTTTCTGGCAGATTGGCAGCTGTGAAGATCCAAGCTATTCTGGGGGAGGAAGTGGCTTTGGAAGTTCAAGTTGAGAAACAATTAACATTGACACAGGACCAGTGGGAGGAGTCAATGTCACCAGGAAAGGGAAAGTCTCCGGTAAGTGGCCATTCCAGTCAAGGGGGGTGGCACCCAGCCCCTAGAAACGTAGGGAATATTCAAGGGGGAGGGCGCCCAGGCTATATGTTAATACCTCCATCATCCAATTTGCAAGTGAAAGACTCATTTAAAAATAAATTGCCTACTTTGCTTTATTCTCAACTGTTTATCCTCGCAGAGATGCATATGGATGGGGGAATGGAAAGGGCCACGGCCCTGATAGATACTGGGGCAGAAGAGAATTATATTGAACTGGCATTAGCAGAGCATTTGAAGCTGCAGGTGCAGGAAGGACCGGTGGTGATTTTTGCTGCAGCCACATGGAGGGCGCCATCATGGCGTGTCAGCCCTTCAGTGAAGGTACAGCAAAGCCTATTCAGGTTTTGGACGCAGTTTTGTGCAATTGAGAACCTGAACCACCCAAAAGTGTTTGGGATGCGGTGGTGGCATCAGTTCAGTCCACAGATTGACATGCCTTCCAGTACCATAGCCTTGTACCCAAGAAGGGGTCCACCAATGAGGTGGAGGCTGTTAATGGGAGACCATAAGTTAGTTGAGCCTCAAACCCTGGGGGCTATTCAGGAGAAGGGTTTACCCCTGGAGTATCAAGATTTTGTGGGGATCTTTGGTCCCAAAAGGGATTAGCCGTTTTCCCCCACTGGGCCATATACATTTTCTTTCCATTTCAAAGAAGGGTCAGAGCTTCCCCGAGGATGACCTGTGTACCCTTTGAATGAACGAGACAAAGCCACATTAGAGGATCACATACATTCCATGTTGAGCGAAGGCTTAATCAAGCCATCAAAATCAGCTATGGTATCTCCAGCGTTGCTAGTGCCCAAGGCAAGCGGCGAGTTATGGCCATGCATGGGCTACCAGAGGTTAAACGCGGTCACAGAACTGGATCCCTACCCAATGCCGCTTATGGAAGTTATTTTGCCAATGGTCATAGGATGCAACATTTTCACCAAGCTCAATTTGGCCAATGCATTCAACCAGGTGCCTGTTAAACTGGAGCATCAAAGATACATGGCGTTCAAGTGCCACCATGGAATGTTTCAATACCAAGTGATGCCATTTGGGCTGCGCAATGCCCCAGCAGTTTTCCAACAAATGATCAACCAAGTACTTAGTCAGTTGATTGGCCAGTGCTGCATCACTTATGTCATGATTTTAATATGATTGGATGATAATCGTGGGACAGCTAGGGTGGAATCCGCTGAAAATGATATCAGTTACAATTATTAAAGTGTCTCAAGATGAGGTGATATTGGGATATAATGGGTTTTTATTGGATCGCCTCTATATAAGGTGATAAGGCAATAAGGTGATGTTGATATTCAAAAAATACAAAGTAAATCGCCTACAATTAGGGCTACAGAGGATTAGAGTATACAAGCCAAATTTGAGGAGAATTAGCGGAATAGAATAGCCCAAGCCATGAGAGCAGTATCATCTGAAGCTGCTGTATATAAGCAAAATGGGCGATTGAGAGAGGTATACTGTTAATAGTAGAGAAGAAATGGGACAGTAAAAGGTCTCTGTATTTAATAAAAATAAATAAATAATTAATTGGGGAAATTGCTCCTATATTTTAAGTATTTTTCAAGTGTGTCCAGAGGACTGACAAACCCCACATTGTCTGTCTGTTGCTCAGTGGGTTTGACATGTATGAACAGCATGACAGACCCTAACAATACTGTCCAAATTTATATCAGTGGCGCTCACTAAGGGGGGCCCATTGATCAACCACCTAACACTCCGGAACTCCAGTCACCAGCCATGCCTTACACAAGCTGTGTTTCTGGGGAATCTTTACAGAACACCGCACCAGCTGGATATGAGAAACTTAAACTTACCTTAGATGCAGTGCTCAAAAACCAAGATGAACTTATTCAAGAACAAGATGCTGTCATGCACCAACTTGATAGTACATTTAGCCAAATGCAAATCTTGGGACAACAAAACAAAGAACTTGCCAACCAATTGAATCATACCACCAAACGGCTCCAGTGTGCAGAACAAATATTGACCAATACCTCTCGGTCTTCTCGCTGGGACAAGGATGACCATCAAGAGGGGGCATCATACTAGGAAGAATATGACGCTGGTTAGAGCTACTACACCCAGGATGGTAGTACTGGATACAAATATGAGTCAGAACGACACTTCCCTAAAGTAATGGCAGTACTGCCCATGGCAGAAGGTCACACTACCCCTGAAGTGGTGGTCATCCCAACTTCTGCTAATCCAGCTCCTCATCGAGAAACTGCTTTTGGATCTTGAACCATTCCTCAGTATGTCCCAAAACCCCATGAATGGGATGAGGAGGATAATATCAAAAAATTACCTCCGTTTGACTGCAACTGGAACATTCATGGGTTCTTCAAACGGTTTGAGTTTGCAGCAGAAGTTGCATATGATAAATGGAAGGCTAAATTGTTAATACATGCCTTGGATGTAGGAAGCACCGATCAGGTCACCTGTCACCTCCCAAGTAGCTCTGTCACCTATAAGGACGTAAAATATACTCTACTCCGCCTGTTTGGAGTATTTCAAAGATGTTGCAGCAAAAAGCGAAACTCTTAACAATTGGATTCCATCAAAACGAGACTCTCCTGGAGTTTGCTGATTAATTCACAACAGAAGCCCATGGGCCTATTGGAGCAGGGTACTTTTTGAAAGCTGACGTGTGCATTGCCATGATCTCCATGGTGAAGCCATATTGCGAACTTCATAATGTCATTTCACCGCTTCTGGATGATGATGTACCTCTGCTCAAGATTGTACAGTTTTTGCGTCGTGTATCCCCTAACTTTCCGCTGCTGAATATGGAATGGAAGGCTACCACTGCTACTGCACCTATTATTCAGGAGAATACTCTCATCTGACTCCAGCTCTGGTTAGTAATTCTTAGCCCTTCTATAACTCTGCGTCTCATCCTCAGCCAAATTATACTCAAAAGTTCAATCACTGACAATGGGCTGGCCATGAAAACCATCAGCAACCCAGTTATCGACCAATACCTAGCTATGATGACC